>WAAE01012070.1:0-41603 GCA_013400495.1 Nicator chloris | reverse complement strand
AAAACAGTTTCTGAGCTTTACAAGGTTCTTATAAATATCTGAGGACCTTTGCAAGATTTTGTAGGAATTATGCAGGAAACAAGGAAAACAACATGCACTAATATTTCAAACTATAAAATTCACAAATATTTGGAATTTTTGTCCTAATGTATACTGTGCAGAATTTAAGGTCTCATGTTCATAGTTTTGTATGAATACTTGTTTTTTGGGAAATATTTCAAAAAATGTGCACTTGTACAAAAAAGTCAACGAGGCACAACAGCTGAACATAAGCTAATCATCTACTGTCCATTTTTTTCCCTTTTTTTTCTAGGATTAGCATTTTTCCTTATTTTCTTCTCCTGTCTAATGCATTTTCTGTGATCTCTGATCTCAAAAGCAGCAACATCTGTTACCCTGTTTTGTGCCATTAAAAATCACAAAAACTCAGGAAATAAAGTCCAAATTTCTGAAGAAACTCACCCGAATCCCATTGCAGAGCTTTTATTTTTCTTTTGGTAGAGCATGTGCAGATGTATCCATACATGACACCATTGAATATTCACCCATCCATAAAGCAATTTTTAGCAATTTCCGTAACAGCTTCCTCAATCGGCTACAGAACATTTTCATTATTTCTTGGTGTGATCTGATATATGTTGCCTCCACTGTTGTTCCTAGGAGAGGAATATATTCTCAGTAAATTGTTCAAAGCACAAGAGAATGACAGCATGACAACAGATTATTCTTCCTTTTTAACTCGCTGTTTCATCTGTCGAGTTCGCTGCTTGTTGGACAGCACCTCTGGATTCCTTGTAAGTACAGCTTCACTAAGATGATTGTAGGCATGACATAATAGATTTTAATTACTTCATTTGAAAAATTCTTCAACATAAGAAATCCATAGACAGGATGCACTTTTCTTTTGCTGTGCACTAACTAGAAACAGCTAAAGATAATTATTAATATGTGTAAAGAGTGATGGGAGAAAAGAAGGTTGTGATATTTGAAAGACTTTAAAGATTTTTATGTTTTAAGCTCTTTTCAATAATATCTGTCCTCAATTTGTACTGGGCGTAGCACAAGGGTGGCAAGTCTGAATTTCAACAATTAACATTTAAGTCCAAAGTATTTGCTTTAAGGAGAAGGAAAAATAAGGATCTGTTTTTTCCTTTTGTAAAGAATCCTTTAATAATAAACCCCAGAATTAGAAAATCTCTTGCATGCTCCATACTAGGAGCAGTTCATTTCTAGAAATCACTTCTTCTCCATTTCCTTAGTAAAGACCAATGCTGTTTCTACTTAGGGCAAACTCCAGCATGTGCAAAGAAAACGAAACAATCAGCATGAGACTGGGAAATGCAAGTTCTGTCTCAGATGCTCATTTGCTGGAAGGCTATGGGTCTTAGCCACTATTTCTGCATCCCTGTTTAATCTCATAGCCCTGGAAAATGCCTAACTCAAACAGGCTGGTTTTTCACTGGACATTTTCTGGTGGCTAATGTTTTCGCTGAGAGGCAGCAGCCTGCTGTTATCTTGATCCCTGTCTTCTGACTACACAGACACTTGAGGCAGGGATAGACAGCTCCTTCCAAGCCATGCGCTCTGTATCCGGCTATCTTGGACCTATCTTTTCCCTTGGCACCTGTCTGCACAGTCCTTGGGTTGTGCCAGCCCATACACTCCCCAGAGAAAGCGTAGGGTAAGAGGAAAGAAACTAAGAAAACATCTTGCTGGAGAGAACAGAGCATGGAAAAATAATGGCTCCAGCTTCAGTGGGGTACACAGGAAACAACTGTGTGCACCACTGTACATGGCCCGTTTTGGCGAACGGAAAGTAACACAGAACTTCTACTTCTGAGTACACAAGAGAGGAAAAAACCTCAACCACACAGCACCAAAAGTCTCATCTTACTGCTGGTAGTACCTCTGCCCACCCTGTCTCTGAAATGCCATGGTTTAAATTATATGAAGAAAATTAAATTCCTAGTTTTAATCCCTGATTCAAAACTGGGTTTGGTGTTAAATAACACAGTCCATAGCTTGTATTAGTATTTTAAATGTTTATACACTAAATGATTTTTTTTTCTTTAATACCAGACAATGCAGTTCCAAGGCAAACTAAAATTCCTCTTTGGACAAAGGAAGAAGTCCTCATCAGGAACAGTATTGCCACCTCAGCTGTCCTTATTCTGCATAGTGGTACCACTTCTGCTCCCTTCTGTGACAGAGATGAAGATGAAAAGCCTGCTTGTGAGAGCAAAACACAAAGCTGATGATGCAGCAGCAGCGAACATGAAGTATTTACAAATTAATCTTTTGGCATTTAGTGAAGATTCTGGGCTATTAAGCATGTAAAAAACACAAACTATGCTAAATATTTCTCTATTTTCAAACTCTTCCTCAGAAAAGTGAACAATTTATCCAGATTTAACTATTGAATACAAAATAAATATAATACAATTACTATAATAGAACATAATGGAATGCAAGATGATGCAATATATTGTACTTTATTTATAATACATGTTAAGTATTATATTTCAATGTATAAAATTTTATATTAGAAATGGAACATTAGGATATATTTCTAATCTTCAGAAGTTACCAAAGTAGTAAGCCAGTCTACTAGCTATAGAAGTGGAGAAGAAGAAGTATGTTTACTGTGATTTTCTAATTTCAGTATCTTCTGCTAACACAATTATTTCGACTGGGGCATTTTGGTAACAAACAAAGGAAAAGGAAAACTTCGGAAAGCTGAATGTGTGTGTGTGTGGGGGGGGGGGGGTGGTGTTCACGAAGAGTCTAATGAATTGTACTTGGTGTATGCATTTATCTTTCAACAGAAGTTTTATGAACACGTAAATTTACAATTGCACTAAATGGCCTGGGGGTGATCATTTGGTAGCAATCACAAAAGATCAGGACAGATTGTGTTCAGACTCATCTCCTTCCTAACACTTATTTTTGTTACTCTTCTATGGCAGAATTTGTTGATGTTTGGGGCTAGGATCATATTTTCCCTTATTTCCTTAAACATAACCTTACAGTAATGAGTTCTATTGCTGTGAAGCAAAATGCGTGTCAGTATGATTGACAGTATCATAATTTGGCTTTTAATTAGATTATGCTTGTGTATGTGTGGATTCACTATCCAGATGTATAATGTGGTTCTAGCATATACATCCTTTTGAGAAGAACTAAATTGCTGGAAGTCTGGTATTATGGACTATGCAGGCTTTTGGAATAGAGTTGGAAAGTCATTTCTGCCTGCTACTTTTTCCAACGGCCCAGGTGAAACAACTGATGATCAGAATTGAGCTCCTAATAGAGATGCTTTATCTGACTGGACAGTGGCCAAGGATTTGACAAGAATGAAGCAAACATTTATTTTCAGTGTTTCCTTTGATTCAGGCCTGAAGCATGGTAGCCAAGTATGGTGGGCAGATTTACAGCTGGTTTTTTTTTTGGATTGTCTTAATGCAGGGAAGCATTTATAATTCAGTGTTACAGAAATTGCACCCTTTAAAAGCCCTGATTCAAGCATTTTCATCTAAAGATTGGAAGAAATACATTCAAATCATATGGTGCTTATTGCAAAATGAAGTCATGCTAACTCTTAAATGCATTGCTGGTCACTGTGATGTACGTACGCCGAATGTAACTTGAATAGGAAGAGCATTTGTCTCAATTCCAGATGAAATTTATTTTTCCAGATATAGTAAGTCATAAGAAGAATATTACTAAACATAACTATTTCTCTTAATTGAATACAGAACTCCAGTCTCACACCAGTTGGAGCAACCAAATGATGCAGGAAAAAGATAATTATTTAGTGCTAAATAAAAAACCAAATGCCTTTGCTAATGGTCACCAGCTTGAAGATCACTTCTTTTAGAGCCTGTGACTCTACTGTATTGTCATTCACTGACAAGGAATTTTCCCAATTTTCTGCCCTCTACAGCTCCAGTTCAAAAGGCAGTTCAGGGCTTTGTGAAGCAACAGAATTGTACGGAAGAAACAATCACCATGAAGGTGCCACCTTCTCTAATGCATTACAAATTGCTGAAAACCAAATCAAAGGTACTGCTAAGTACTTCTAGATTATATACATTTTATGGAAAAAGAACCTCGTCTTTTATTTTCTCCTGAGAGGTTTTCCGGGTTTTGGTCCCAATGCCTAGGTCCGTCACCCTAGGACAGCTCTCTTTCTTCTTCTTCTCCCTAACACCAATTCTTTTAAAAAATACAAAAAAATTGTCCACCTCAAAAGATAATACTGACTCAGTCTGTGATTTCAGAGTGGGTAGAAAATTTACAGTAAATAAATAGTAAATAAATGGTAGTAAAATTATACTCAACGTATGCTTGCCTAGAAGTGGCAGTACTGAATTTAATGTTTATGTGTAAATCCTAATAATTAATAACAATATCTATCCCTCTTTGAGGAATAAATATCTGTTACAAATGTTAGTTTTCCCCAAAGATTAGACAACACAGGAAAATTAGAATGCATTGTCTTTAAAACTCATGGTGTGCCCACAGCTTTGACTCATGCTTTTCCAGTGTTTGGCTGTGGAAAAATTATGAGAGTTGAGGCTCTATTTCAGATTTTACAATGGATAAAAATTTTGATGCTAAGTTTACTCCACTGGGAAACTTCTTCTTGAGCGGACTTGTACTCATCCTTCTGTCATATCTGCTGGAAATCTTTTATGTCTTTAAAATCATTCTTCTCTTATAGCTCCATTTTTCATGAACATTTTTTATGGGTATAGTACTATTACTACTGAGAGGAAGCTATTAGAAGGAATGAGTAATACTGAAAAATCCTTGGTTACAGTTTAAGGGCTTCACTAGGCTTTTCAAATTTTGGTTTTAAGATGTAATTTGCTTCATTTTGTGACATATTTTAGCTTGTGCTTTCCTATGCTGATGCTTCTAGAGCAACAAAGAAATCTTTGAACATTCACAATTTAGATAACAAAAATACTTAATACTGCTTATATTAAAATCTATTTTCTTTTAAATTATATAGCAAAGAATAATGGAGAAAATGGCATTTCCCTAGTCAAAGTACAAACAAATGAAGATCACTGGGTCTGGGTTCAAGCTAACACTCAACTTCTGTATCGAAGTGGTTGTTCAGAATATGTCCTTGCCCAACAGCAAATGTTAAAGTAAGTATATTTTCCAGTACCAAAAAGAAAAAAAAGGAAAATTAATGTTTTCTTTTTGTATGAAATCTTTCAAAGGGCTGTAGTGACCTAAGAGAAGAGGTGAATGAGAAAATATAGTTTACTTATGATATGGAAATCTATGTCTGTCTTGGAACATATGAAATGGCTGTTACAATCCTAAACAATATTTGTTTTTTGTCTTCAGCCTTTACTTCTTCTGAAGTTGAGTATACATATACACTAACACAGAAAGAAAATACTTATTATTAATATTTGATTTTCTTGCACAAAAAATATATTTTGGGTTTTGTTTTACTTTGCAGGTGAAAATCTAGTGTCCTAGTTTTTCTGCTTATCAGCATTTGACCATGTTAAGCTTTTTTTTCCTTCATGTGAGACAGCTGAGCTCATGTTTTTAGATGTGTATGTGCAACATAATCTAGAGAAGGGTAGTCATATTCACTGCTTGTAGACAGATACATCTAGTTGCCTGTTGGCTCAGTCACGGAGTGTAAACTAATCTCACAGATTTGCATTCAGAGAGGAGTTCTCGGATGAGTTTTACCCTTTCCTCCCAAATGGGCTTTTCATCCTTCCCCCATGAGTCTGTCTGTTCCAGCTCCTGCAGGCCTTGTAGTATCCCTTCAAGGTGGTCTGAGGGAAGAGGTAAGAGAGTGGACTCAGTGAACAGAAGCCAGGAGTTTTATGTAGCCACCTTCTGGCCCAGTGTTAAAAATGCGGCTGTAATCCCAGATTTTTTCCTTCAGAATGCCTTGCAGGTGGAAGAAATAAATGAAAAAAGTCTTTGCACTACTAGAGCAGATATTCCTTGCAGGCGGTGTATCTCCCAAGATCCACATGAATAGCAGGGGAGTTCCCATCTGAGGATGCTGGAACGTTTTGCCTTTACTGGGATGGCACAAACATCATCTTGCCGTGTCAGGGAATGAATTTCTATTAAGCAGATTAAAAGGGGCTGTTTCTTTTATTAGTTTCTCTACTTCCAAATTGTTTCTGTGTAATTAAGCATGTTTATTTAGTTACATTTTTGCTTTCTGAGAGATTAAAATCCTTCCTTTGTGCTTGATAGTTCCCACAGACTGAAGTATTACAAGAGTTGGCCTTGGTGATTATATTCAGTTCTGTCTTAGTCTGCAACAGACTTTGTATTTGCTACAACTTTTTTTTTTTGTTGCTGTAAAAATGTATGCTGTCTTCCAGGAAAAATAGATTCTTTTGGATAATTTTCACTGGATACTATTTCACTGTAATATTCTTCATTTGAGCGTTTCATTTTTCTTGACTATTGCATTTTGTTTAGTCCTGTGCTTCCCAATTTGACCATTTTCTGAGAAGCATGTTCTGCAGCAAACTTGTATCAGACTATTTGCATCTCAATACTGTAAATAATAAAAACAGGAATATTTAACAGAGGACTGAAAATATTTAATGCCTTCCCCCCAAAAAAACAGAGAGAGAAAAAATATTCTTCTTTCATGGTGTACATTATTACAGTGGGACGTTCTGTCTTTGTAACAACATGGACTCCCTCTACTGGAAAATCCTTTTCTTGCACATTGATTTGATATGTGAGAAAAAGTTCTATTGTCAACCAAGAAAAAGCTTTCTAAACCCCTTAGTAACTCTCCAGGTCTTTATACACAGTTTCCTTTATACGCAGTTTCCTATTGAGATGTCTGCTTCTTGTTTGGAGAGGGATGAGGTGGTTTCATAGCACTTGGCCCCGCAGAGTTGGGAATCAGCACATTAGTGAATTCAAGCACTAAATCTCAGGATTTGAACCCCAGTTCTGAAAACAGCTGCTTTGGGCATGGAAGTGCTCAGGCAAGACTCTCTGCCAGCGTTGTTCTTTAATGTTGAGTACTTCAGCTGGAGGTCATGGAAAATTAATTCACTGCCCATTTTAGAAAACAAAAGGCAACATAAATTAAGTAAGACATATAAAACAAACCTACACCAAATATGAACATCTGTGACTATTTGGTTATTTAATTTGGGCATTTTATTTCCTCTCAGCTGTGTTCTTGAAATGTAAGACCCCCACAGTTCTGCCTCAAATCACTCTGATCTGAAAGCTCTTATGTGTCCAAATAACTCTTTGTTAACAAAATATGTCTCATTTAAGATACTATTTGTATTTTATCTCTAGAATTTTCTACACACAAATATTATTTAGATATATTTTAAGGAAAGAAAAAAAGTGTAAGGGAATTACTGTATTGTACTACAATATTTAGGTCTTTATTGAACAATGTGCCTGAAATGGAAAAGCAATGCATGAATTCAAATGACGCAAAGAAAGTTAGCTGTGCACACACATTGACACCCAGATGCAGGGACACTCCTTTGTTCTCTCAAGCAAATGCAAAGATAATGTGCACAAGAGTGTGAGAGTCTCGTATTGAGGACAATGTATGGCTTGTAATGGAAATCTCTGATTGACTGACTTCTTTTTTCTACTGCTATTGAAAGGGAAGAAGATGAACAACTGAAGATACTAAGTGGTTTTGCCAGTTTGAAAGGAAACCTGGAGGGGCTTGCCTATAACAGTGCCATTGAAACTCTGGGCCAGTGGAAGCATCTTAACTGGGCAGCAGTGAAGAATGAACAAGATAATGTAAAAGTGAAGTTTGAGCCTCATACTAATGGTGAGTGTTTTATGCAAGAGGAACCTCTCAGTTCTAACTCATCAGTTTTAGGCATTCAAAACAACTGCACCACAAACAGTAACTGGACTTTAAGAAACTCGAGTTCTTGTTCTATGAGCCAGAGAATGAACACGTGTCCAAACAGGAGAGCTGGATCATTCTACAACAGAGACCAAAATTTCTTAAATTTGGCATCAACTTGTCCTTCCCACTGGGGGAGCGCAGAAAACGGCCAGCCTTACTCGGGGCTCCAACAGCGCTCTGCAGAGAGCTATGCCACAGACCATCTGAAGCTGCAGAGACCATTCACATCCTCAGAGTCTCTGTATGACACAGCCATTCCCTTGGAGATGCCTATCAAAACGGAATACGATTCTGATTCTGAAAACATTGCCGATAACCACCTGCTTTCGCAGAGCCGAGCCTGGCTGGATGAGAGCGGCTCGGTGAGAAAGCAGGTGTCCAGCTTTCCCAACAGAATGCACCTCAAAACAGAACCGGACCTCTGCGAGCCAGCCTTGCCTTGCCAGAAGCCAAGGCACTGCCTTTACACACCCCATAACTGGCAATGCATCATAGCAAATCATCCCAACAACCTGAACTTGAACAGAGCTTGCAAGGGTTCACGGAACAAGGAGGTGGCTCCATTTTGCCCTCAGAACTCCTCCGTGTGTTTGGAAAGCATGCCCGACCTGCCACACACAGCTTGCTACAGCCAATTCTACAGCCCCAGCCCAGGGGAGGAGAAAGAGCAGATTAATGAGGTGTTTAAAATGCCATGTGAATTTAAAAACCCCTGCTTGGTTCAAGCAATCAAGCGTGAGCCCCTGGATTCTCCACCATTGTCCAACGGTGGACAGAACAGAATACACGCGAGCTTCCCTGAAAATACATTAGCAGGTCCTGTGCCTCATAAAACCACAGAATGTACATTTTTGCAATAGATTTTATAACGTTTGAAATATTTATAATGTTAAAAGCAAGAAGTTGTAGATTCTCTTCCAGTTGAGTTAAATGACTTACTAAAATCAAAAGCCAGTGGAAAGATTTTGAGTGTGTGTCTCTGTGTGTGTGTGTGTGTGTGTGTGTGTGCACCTGTGTGTGAAAAGAAACAGGCATAGGTACACACCTCCTATCCCCTGCTACTGCCCTTCTCTTAGTGATCTTTGGAAAGAGGAAAGAAAGATAAAACCTCAGGCACAGAAAAACAATCATTACTTGCTGCACAGATATATCTGATCATTTTTCTTTTGTCACCTTTCCTCTCTTGTCTACAGTTCATTATAAAGGTCTAGCAATTTCTGTTTCCTTTGTTCTCTTTGTTTTTCTCAAGCTAATGTGATGCCTCTGTCCAAATCAAAAATGTTTATGGTCTTCAGTGTGGCCATAGTCTACCATAGGAGTTTTTGTTTTGTAATTATTTTTCTACTCTTATAAGAAGGATCAGCTATTCCTTCATCCCAGCATTAAATTAATGGCAATGGGAAAGGGCTTCCCAACACAACTTCTTAATTTAAAAGGACTGCATTAGTAAAAACAACAATTTGCATAAATGCATTAGAAATTATTTCACTTCAAACTGAAGTTACTCCTAAGTTTCTTGATAACATTATTGTTTTAGAATCCATATTTTTCCATCTCATTGCCATCAGCCTTTCATGTTGATGCCGAAAGACTGAACAATGGGATGTAATCCACTTCTATGAGTTACATAATGCTGTTAAGTATATGTGAGAACAAAGTATTTATCTGATTATTTTCCTTGCTGTAACTTGTAACATCAACAAAGGAAATGCACTTTTTTACTTGATAGTATTTCTTTGACTGATAGCAGCTTGTTAGATATTGCCACCTTACATCAAAACCAAATCCCACACTAAGATTATTTTCAAAAACATCCTAGTTTTGATCCCAAAAGAAACCCTTAGTATCACTGAGAGGTGGATGAATACCATTCAAAAGCACTTTAGTGCTTTTGAAAACAGAATGTATACTTTTCTTTGAACCCAGATAGTAATGTGTTTCCAGAACAAAAAAAAAAAAAAGTTAGATTTTGGGGTTTGTTATTGTTGTAGTTTGACTCCTGCACTAACTTTTGTTTTAAAATTGCACTATTTCAAATTTATATCAACTTCACTTATATAACAACCACATCATTTAATAAAAGGCTTAGCTGTATGTATATGTGTTTTTTGAAAGAAGCCCTGTAATGAATGTTTTCTTTTTCAAAATGTTATAAATAATTATAATGTCTTCCTTTATCTATTAATCACGAAGGGCATGGCTTTACATGCCAGAAGAGTGGTATAAAATTTTCCCAAATACTTTAAATATGTGGGATAAGTGAAGTAGTGCAATGGTTCTGCACCTGGGAAGTGCTCTTCTCCAAGAAGACTGACTATCTTTTCTGACAGAATATACTGCCTGTACATTAGAGTTGACAGATGTAAAGAAATACATTCTCTGCATGCCAGTCAAGTGCTTATGAACTGTGGTATGAAATGCTGCACACCGGACACTAAAGAGGGGCAAAAACATCTTACTGTATCTCGGGTTAAATCTGTCATTGTCCAGTTGACCATACCCAAGCCATGAGAATGTTTCCTTTTTTGTGTCCGAGGTACATCAGCTCTCTGCTGGCCATGTGCTGCCTCTTGTTTGAGACAGCCTTGATACCTGTGCTTTAATGCTCCTGCCAGTGGTTGCAATGCAATATCAGACCCCATTCTGAAGTGAATTTACACTGTGGAATTTACACTGCTCTCCAGTACACCACTGCCCACATCACATAAATTCAAGCCATACTGCAAAAATACTTGTGGGCAAGAAAACTTGCTCCTCCTGCAGAGTGAGACTGCCATAAATCAGCGTTGCTGCACAACCTCTGCCTCATTGCTTCACTATCTACATAATTACAAGCAGCAGTTCTTTAGACTCTCACAGAGAGTCCTTTGCTTGGCACATAGCAGTGGCACTGTGTGCTGTTGCCAGACACTCTACCATGTGCCTCAGAGCTGCTTGTAGGATTGTGCTATGAACCCTGTAATATTCTCCAGTCCAGCTCCTTGTGCAGCTGCCTGGCAGAAACGAGGTGATGGGGAAGCGGGGTAGTGTGGGAACCGACGGCTGGGGGCAAGTGGAGGACACACCTGCATGACCTCTGAAAAGCTGCTTGTTTAATTCCACACTTGGAATCACTGTCACACCCCTCTGAATGAGAGTACCTGGGCTTGGTTTCACACTTTCTGACATTATTTGCACTGATGAAGTGTGATGGTAACACACTGTTATCTTCATGTGGACATGCTGATGCCGTTTTGCACAATGGGAGTGGTTACACCAGGGGCAACTCTCTAGAGGACTGTGCCACCAAAAGTCTTGATTGTGCTTAGAAATATTACCTGCTGTGACTACAGTGAGAGAACTATACCAGCCAGGTTTCTCTCTTCAGTGCAGAAGCAATTTATACTAACAACAGAAATTCTCTGAAGTTCTCCCTGTTACAAAATTCATTGTTTTTTGTTGATGTAACTGTCTGCTCTCAGGGTTTCCTGGCACATATCAGTTACAACTATTTTTCTCCTGTTTCCAACAAACTCAGACACATTTTACACACCTTGATCAATATTATAGAGGTAGGTGAAGTTTCTGCATGTAAGGGAATGTAATCTGACACATGAGACGTAATGGGCTGGTGGATGGATGAACGTGTGACTCAAAAGTGAGATGTCACCTTCTGACATCCTGCTGTGCAAATGCAGTCATGTTTGTTTCCTTATTATTCCATAAAGTCTGAAGCCAAGAAAAACACACTTAACCTGCACATCACATTTGATTTTGGCCCACTTAATTTGTGGCTGAGTTCTTATTTCAAGTCTCACATGAAAAAATGTGGTATCAGTAGAATTTCTTCTAGTCTAAATTATCACACCTGCAGTACAGCAACTTCCAAAGAACTGGGCTGACGAAGAGATCAGCTGTTTATCCTCTTTTTGGACAATTGCTAACCATTGCTGGTAGTAAACAAAGACCAGTTCCTTCTAAGTACTTGGAAAGAACAGAGGAAATAAATGCTTAAAATAATCTCTTGCCATTTTTGTTTAAGGCACACATCTGCCTTCATCCTCTCCCCATGATACGTGTCCTGGGTTGAGTCAGGACTGAAATCTGACATTGCATTGTACCCCATTAAAGTACCATTGATTTAATCTTATAAAACTTTTTTTCTATGCAGACATTAATGACCCTCTGGCACTGACTAGTAAATAGGATGAAAAGCAGAGCAGTTCTTTAAAATGGTTATATTTTCTTAGTGGTTGTTGCTGCTTTGGTATTAAAAAATAGCACCAAGAAGTAAGGTTTAAGGTATTTTCAATCACTGGTGTTTAGCTTTTAGCCTTAATGAACTGGTATTTGTATCCCTTCAGCACAGCCCTAATGTCTATTTTAGGAGCCTCCCAATGCATTTATTGTACCAACAATAAAAAATTATTCTTGTAGAAGAAATGCCTAGTCAAGTGGTTGCCTAACAGGAACTTAGAGCATTCAGGCTGAAAGAAATGCCTGACTGATAATAGCATTCAAACTTCCTCAGCCATAAACTCTCCAGAGGTTGAAACAGAAGGGACTCATGAATTCCCTGATCTTTGGGGAGGGTATATTTTGGTATGGAAGGTGAGCAGTTCTAAAAGTTGTGAGAAGGTGTCTCCCCCTGGGATATTCCTTGGTCCACAGAGAGCATAGACTATTATTAGTGCTAAAGCTGCTGATCAAGGTCATGACTTTACTGAGAATGTGACCTGATTTCAGCTGCCAGTGGACAGCTGCTGAGCACCATACAAATGCTAGTCCAATACCATTGAAAGCCACTACTTTTACTGAGAAACATCATGATTTGAGCTAGGGGTAAGCTTGAACAGCAAAAAGAGTGGATTTTCCTGCATTTACATAGTGACTGAAACTGGGGCAGACCTCCACTGTTGGTAAGACTATAAATAATTTACATTGAAGTCTTTAGATACCAAAGTAAAGCTTTGTTTCAGAAGTTCGGAATGAGGACAGCACTGTGTGAGTGGTAAGCTTGTTTCAGTTATCCTCGGCTCAGAGATTTAACAAGAGAAGTCAAAGATTAAGGGACTGTACCTAAATTCATTGTAGGAAAGACTAACTTCTTACTCTTTGATCGTAACATATTAATGCAAAATTTAAGTCTGTGGTTGACCCACCCTTTACTGAAACAGTTATGTATTCTTAAAGTTCTTACACCTGAGTCTGCTCTGGATGGTATAGGGAAGTCTGACATTCGAGCATCAGTCAGTTCAGTAAGCCTTTGGGTGCTGATCATTTGATATGGCATAGAGATTGGCATGTGTAATTCTTCTGGAAATTCCTAGTGCTTAAAATACTTAAGAGGCAACAAGCCTGAGGCAAGGAATATTCTGTGGGATAAGATCAGCTTCTGCTGCCTAGAAGCTTTTCTTAACTCTTTGTGTTGAAGCCATACTGGAACTTAAATAGAACAACTTCACTCACTGTAGTTATCTCAGGAAACCCATTATTTTGTCTTAAAAAGGTGTTACATTTTAACTAAAATAGTTAAAAGGCATTATTTCCCCTACCTATGTACATATATTGCCTTAGGTAGTGGTAAAAAAAAAAAAATGACATACTTATTTTATTTCATTTGAGTGTCACTTAACCAAGAAAACCAACCTCAGAATGACAGGGGTATAGACCAGTTGTATTTTTCTTGCCTTCTCTATCTGCTCCTTTCCTCTCTTTCTCTCTACTCTCTTTAAGTGTAAACATTCAAAATGGAAATACTTTTCTGATCATACTGAGACAAAAACTAGACTGTAGAAAATTTCTCACTAGAACAGGAGTTTCTTTCCTTGGAGTTTCTTCTTTTAAATCTTGCCAAGTCCTATGTGAAATTGGAAGTGAAACAGGTGTCTGTAGCATGTAGTGAGCAAGAGATTGTGCGGGTAGCCGCGCTCAGGATGCAGTCACAAGGCTTTATTCCAGCTCAAGGGGATTCATACACGAGGGCTGCACCGGGTAGCTTATGTTCATAGGCACTAACACCCTGACAAACAGATCTTTGTCACGTTTCAATGACATCTGGTGTGTTCTTGTCACTATGAATACATTTCCCTACCGTGCTATCAGAAATGCCTCTGAACAAAGTCATCAGTGACACACTGAAATATATTTGAAACACACAAAGTACTTTTAAAAAAAAACAACCCAAATGTCTGAAGATCCAAGCACTTGCTTGTGCTTAGGTAAAGATGTTCTTTGAGTGGAAGTCTGGAAGGAAAATAATAAAAAAAAAAAAAGCTAAGACAAATTTTGGGGAGAGAAAAGATATATTGCCATCGAGCTGTAATTATTCAGTGACTACAGCATTATTCTCCATCCACTGTTAACAATTCTGTGGTCTGAAATCACATTCTCTTTTTTTGTTTTCTTCTATAGAACTGATTTTGTAACCTTTCAGGTTAAAAATAATTTCTTGAAAACAAGATGCATTTCTCTATCAGACTGAAAACATCATTCTAGGAGGCATGAAGTGCTCCTCTTCCTTTCCTGGGGCTAGTTTTTCAAACTGGCAAATTCAGTGTGTGCATTAAGTTTTGCTGCTGGTAATTGTGCAGCTGATGCTCTAACTATGCAGTCTGAAGTTTTTCAAGATTTCCTTGATGCAACAGGGCTACAGGGACAACCCCAGTTTCACATTTGTACTGGTCAAATTATGATAAACAAAGCTGTGGCAGAAGACAATAGAAAGAAAATCAGCTGCTTGGATAGTCATTAATTGTATTTCAGCAATTAAAAGGCTATGTTAAAAAAAAAACAAACAGGTGAAGTTCTGGTCTAGAGCTCCTCATTTTGCACCACAGGAGGGTGTGAGCTCTCCCTTCTGAACCTCTTTTTTAAAATTTTTTTAAAAATTTTATTTTAGGGTTTTGGATCATGTGTATCCTCCTTGTGTTGATTTAAAATGTGAAATAAGGAGAGCCAAGCATCAACTGTTGTAGGTTTTTTGTCTTTCTAGAAAGAACTTCAAAAAGGCAAAAGTTATCTCAGTTCTCAATACCAGTATTCGGTTTTGTTTCTACTCTCACCATAGCTAAGGAAATTCTTCCTCTGCATGGTCAACAAACTTCCCTTTTCTGAAAGGGTTCTTCCTCACACCCTCTACCCTCTGAACTCCTTCTTAACAAAACCAAAGAACACTTTCTTCCTTAAAGGCAATTCCCTTTTCCTCCTCTAGCTTTCCCACCTTTTTGATTGCATGGGATGGTACATTTTGGTCTCTGTCCTTTCTGTTTTCTGTGTCTGTAGCTTTATTTCCATTTTAGGCATACTTCAAAAGTTTTGCCAAAAGAACAGTGTTAGGCAGAAGTGCAATCCCTCATTTCTCTCCCCTCTTTAATAAGATGGAGGTACTCACTAATAACAGCTATACCCCCAAAACTAGAAAAAATTTCACTCTGCTGGTGAAACATCCTCTCTTCAGGAGTCTGTATTGCCAAGAAACCACCAGCCAGCACCAACAGTTTAGTGCTGCAAGGTATGTTTACAATGTCAAATTCTTTTTTCTTTAGACATGGTGTCTTTTTCAAAAAATCAAGGAAATAATTTTCTCCTTTTTGCTTTCCTCATTTTTTTTCTACATGGGTTTATTGTCACTGTGCAATTGCACTTTTAATTTGCTATTTTTAGTTTGTTTTTTTTAAATTAAGGGTATGGAAGCATTATATGACATGTACAGTACAGTGTTTTCAATTAGTTCATTTTAGATTTTGAGATTAAAACTACAAATAATGATCAAGCATTTCAATGTGACTCCATGTAAAAGACTGATTGTTACAGAAATGTCAAGGTACCAATAACATTGTCACCAAGGGGGTATAATCTGCCATCACACTCCACTTACAATCCTGTATTAAAAGTGCCATTCCTGCTTCTCCTGAAGAAACACGGTGGAGGACAAGATTAACTCTTAGAAATCTGGTCTACTGGAAGGTGTCCCTGCCCATGGCAGGGGGATTGCAACTGGATAATCTTTAAAATCCCTTCCAACCCAAACCATTCTATGGTTCTGTGATTAACAAATAGGTGCACAGAGTTCTGCCAACAGTTTTGGCCTATCTGGCAATCCATGATCCCCCAAAACTATTTTGGGGAGGGTGTATTTCTGCAAAGAACACTGCAACCACCTTGAAAACGTTCTCAATGATGCAGGTAATGCCTGCACTGGGGCATGTGACTGAGGCACCAATGTTGCCCACGTGGGGAGATGAAGCAGCAGACAGGTACAGCTCCAGCCCCGGGGAAGCCAACCCGGGTAGTCGTGTGGGATCACCTTTGGTAATGTGTAACCCAACCAGCACCACTGGCTGTGCTGCTTCATGCACAGGAGTATCATAGGTGTCGTGGTATATCAATAATATACCTGTAAAAGACATTGTGGCTGATTCAAACCAGGCAGTGACCTGTGGATTTGATGTTCTGGCATGTTGTTTAAATCCGGCGCACTTTTGTGTTTTGTTTTGTACTGTCTCCTCAGCCTGCTTTTAGAAGGAACTTTCAAGCATACTTCTTAAATTATATTTTACATTTATTACCAGGCAGAAGCGTAAAGCTGAGACATTTTAAAATAAAATGTTTGCATTTAAACTAAAGCTGCTGCTGCTGCTGCTGCGTGTGTTTCTTGCCCCTTCCCTGTACCGAGCCCAGTAACCCCCTAGCAGTGGGCCTAGCACTCTCTGGCCTCAACTGGTTCCAGTATCCCATCTGGACTTGTTCCAGCATTGGCCCCTTCCCAGTATTTGCTCTGGATCGGTCAGACTAGCCACCCCCAGCCTGAACTGGTCCCAGTATCCATCCTAAACAGGTGCAGGCACCCACCCTGCTCTGCACGGGTTACAGGAGTCTCTCTTGGCCGCTCCCGCTTTCCTCCCTCGGTCCAGGCCGGGAACGGGGAGCGTGGCCTGAGCCCGGGGGCGTGGCCTGAGCCCAGGGGCGTGGCCTGCTGCCCGGCGCGCGGCGCGACGCTAGCTTCCCATTGGCCGATGCGAGGAGCTGCCCGCCAGTGGCCGCCGGCCTGGGGGCGTGGCTGTGGCACTGACGGAAGTGACGCACGCTCTGGGGGGGCGAGGTGGGCTCGAGCTCCCGGATGCTCTGGGTGCGCCGGCGGTGAAAGATGCGAATTGATCTACAGAATAAAACAATAGCGCTTAAATAGAAAAATAATAACCCAGCTCGTCCGTCCGAGGCCTGGCCCCCGCTCCCACCTGGTCGCTGTAAAGCACAGTTTGAACAAGAGTTGGTTTTATTTTTGTTTTTATTTTTTTTCCCCGGCCGTGCAGGATGAGCGCCATTCCTGAGGAAGTTAAGGCAGAGGATGACAAAGCGGAGGCTGAGAAAAAACATTTTTACTGCGAAGTGAGTGGGTGTCTTTGGTGGGTTTTCAGCCCGGGCAGGCACTGGAAGGTGTGCGGGGATTGGGGACCACGCTCCCGGCCGTGGGGAGCTGAGCCAGGCGTGGTGGGCAGAGCGGGAAGCGAGGGGGCTCTAATGTGGGGGATAACGTGGCCGGTCCCTGGATGAGCTGCTGGTCCCAGGATTCGGTGAATTCGGGTTGTTCTTGAGCACTCACGGGTGCGGTGAATGGCTCTTAATTGCCGCCTTTCCAATCTCTGCCGAGTGTTTCTGATAGGCGGCCGCAAGGCTCATTTATCTCTGAAAGCTGCAACTCCGGGTCAGAACGCGTTAAATTTGTCAGACCTGTAGTGTTTGTGTAGCGCTGAATGTTTTTCTGGCTCATTGAAGTTTTGAGACAGTATGTAAAGCAAACAGACAATATTAGTATGCATTAGTCGTTGCTTTTTTAAAAGCTAAAGGTAGTAAGAAATACTTGTACGTTTGTATTGTCTTCTGTTAATTATTACAATGGTATCCGCCTGTCTGTGGATCTAAATGAAATGCATGTGTCTTCCTCCGTTGTTTTTCTGATGCCTTTAACGTAGCTGTGAACAATGAACAGTTATTCTAGGGCGTAATTTTGCCTCTGTTCCTTTCTGGTCACTGCACCATCATCCGTTTTTGCTGGCTTTCCAGCTTGGAGAACTTTAGAAAACTAAGAATTCAGAAAGTGCTGGTAGCAGAGAAGGGGGAAGCTCTTAAAAACTTACCATCTGATTTATTTAAACATGTGTTTAAGTGCTGTTTGAACAGGTTTGCATACTATTTCTGGGTATTTTAGTGGTAAGCTGCTCACCTAAAAGTCATGCAAACTGTACTGTTTGAGCCAAAGAAGACCTTGAGAATTACACGATTACGCTGCAGGAACGGATGTATTTCATATTTGTTATTCACCAACAGTGGAATATTCGTAGCATAACTGAAGATGTGCTTTCAATTTTTCTCTTTCAGGTTTGTAAAATTTACTGTACGTGTGCTATAAGTCTTCAGTCACACTATCGTGGTGCAAAGCATAGGAAGGTAAACTTCTTCCATATTAAATGTATCTGTAGATTTAATCATAAATCCGGGACTCTTGCAAGTTCAGTACTTGATTTCACACGGCTTCAAGTGCTTATCTAACTTATTGGTAGATTTGTAACAGTAATTTGCTTGAAATATTCCAAGAAAAAGATGAAGTCGGAATCGCACAACTCTGCTTTGTGCAGCATGTAACTTGAAACATCAGCTATACCTAAAGGTAAATGTGTGCTAATTGTGAAATTAACGTTTGAATTACACGGGAGCCGCAGGTGGTGAAAGAATTCAACTTTCTTTTTTTGGATGCAGTTGGTAAAAGTACTGCTCTGTCTTCCAGGTCTGCATAACTCACCTGTACTTTGAATAAAATGAGCTTACTCTTTACTTTGATAGTAACACCAGTTCTGATTTCCTGAGGGAGTTACGTAGACTTAACTATCAAGTCTGACACTTGTCTTGGTTTGAAGCATCTTAATAATAGCAACCTGGTTTAAGCACAAAACAAGCAAAGGCATTAAATAATTAAGCACCGTTCTGTGAGGGTGTATTTAGAGATGAGGCTTTTAAAAATGCTGTGTGACTGAACCTTTGGCTGTTGATTGTCTTTGTTTAAAATTCCACATTCTCAGTCTGTAAAGGTGAGGCTCCGATGTTTCCTTAATGACATTTTATTCTTCCTGGAACATTAGAGACTAACAGCAAAACTGCCTTTCTCAAGTGTTGGTGTGCCCTCTTTTTTTTTTTTTTTTTTTTTTTTTTTTTTGGAAATGAGGGGCATCTCCCCACCTCTTTGCTGTTGAGACAGATTAATAGTGTTCTGTTACCTGTTTGCTGATCACTTTAATAGCATTAATTCTTATTTGAGTCAGTGGCTCTACTTTCTCTAGCCCCTTTTTATTCCTCACGGGATTGTGTTGATCAAGTAGAAGTGTACAATTGGATTTTTCATGTCCTGCCAAATGTTCCTGCTGATGCAAAGAATTCCTTTGCTTTTGTGGGTTGGTTTTTGTTTTGTTTTTTTTTTTTTCTTAGCCAGCTAATTATTGCTGGTTTTCCTTTAAAAAGTAGGAAACCCAGCATTTATTTTCTTAGAAAATCTGCAAATAGTTTTCCTTCTGTTTCACGCTTGGATGTAGGCGGGGCTAAATCTGTCAAAGTTTCTTGTGTCATTGAAGTCTTTTAGGTGGTAGCAAACGAGTAGGGCAGGTTGAAATCTGGGTTTTTGTTATATGTGAAATCTGGTGTGTGGAGTCATGGTCAGTCACACAGCTGCATTGCTGTAGGAATAACTCTCCAAGCTCACATCATCATTCTTTTCAGTTCTCTCCAGTTTCTTTCTCTAAATTACGAAATCTAGTGTGTGCTTTGGTGGGAAAGATGAGAACTCGTAGATTGATTTCAGGGTTTTGTACCACTAGAAAAGTCCTGGGCCTATGTTTCTTTTTAATGCAGGGTAGGTGTAGATAGTGAATAGCTCTTTGTTCCTTAGTGGAGGAGTTCCTGTTCAAAATAATACCAAAGGATATCCTGACAACATAACAAAATGAAAAGAAAGCAGTAGTTCTTATCCTAAACCACAGTCCTAGCCTGCCCAATCCATTAGCCATTTTTTATTACTTCAGTCAGATTGCCTTTTTTCTATCAATTGCCCATTTGTTTTTAAAATGGCATTGTTAAAGATACTCTGTGCTTGTCTGCCACGAGAAGGTGTTTCAAAAATGCAAGGAAAAGCCCTTGATCAGAAGCACAGTTATTAAGAAAACTTTAGGAAAGAAATGTAAACACCTGCTACATATATGAAATTATTCTCATTTCCTTGGCCTGTGTTTCCTATAGCTATTCAAAGTAAAATGGGTTATTTTGAATAGCAGCAGTAGTAAAGCTTGGCTGTCTGGCAGATTAGTAGGAATACTTCAGTGGACTTCCAGTGTACATGGCTATTTGATCTCTTTTTATTTTTTTCCACCTGGATAGTTTGGTTGTTCTGGATTTTGAATAGGTACATAAGGTATTTGTCTAGGTTGTTTCTGCATACCTTTGCTTTATCTCTAATTTTTTCTAGTGCTGTTAGTTCATAAGGCCAGTCCCTTGTCAAAAAGGTGCTGATGGCCAAAAGATTGTGTGGCTGGGATGATCACAGTACAAGGCTGTGTGTATCTTGTGCATTGAGTGCTGTGTGACCTCTGTGTAGTTGCATAATGATGGGGTTTTGTGGCTTCATTGCAGAACAGGTATTAATGGGATGGGGAGTTGTAGAAAGTGAATTAGCCAAAATATTCATAGATGTGTGTATAATTCATGGCTCTGAAAACTGGAGTTGGCTGGTATTGGGTACTTCGAAAAACAGTTGAATTTTAGTTTTAGATCTTACGTTAAAATGTTTAGAAAACAACATCTATATAACTTTGCTAATCCTTTTAATTTAACCAAGCCTGTGAGAGTAGTGGGAGATATAATGCATGAAAGATGGGTTTTTTGGCCTTTTTGTTTTTTTCCACAGCTGAGGAAAAATCTAGGTTTTTTGGGACAACGGTCCCCAAATAAAATACACTTTCTGTTTATACACCTGGAATATGGTGGTATGTGATGTAATTTGTTCTGTTTTTGTAAATATGCATTAATTTTATAGCTCAGTTTGCTAGAAAGGAAATCCTAGAGTAGAACATCTTTTTTCCACGTGTTTTGATTAGCCCTTTGCAGGTATGACGTCAGCAGAAGAGTGTTGCCTATCTTGTGAACTGTATTTAGAACACAGATGAAGATTGTTTTGGTTCTATCAAAGATTAAAATTTCCTTGCCCTCCCTTCAGATCAGGAGTTAGATAGGTATAAATGTCTGCCATGCCCCAAAAGGAGAAAAATCTGGATATTCAAGACTCTACAGGCTCGTTAGAAGCAAGGAATGTTCAAATCTGTGAAGGCAGCTGTTAGTCTTTGTCTTCACCATTTCAGTGTTCTCATTTCTTCTACCTCTTACCCCTGATTGTTGTGCATCAGAACCTGTGGTTGAAATACCTGATGTGAAGGCAACTTTTCTGTCCTTTCTTGTGGCAGTAAAGTCAAGCATTGCTGTTTAAACATTTCAGTCAGACATATTTATGTTGATACTTGTAATGCTAACATAGCTAGTTACAGGAAAAAGTACCTTGCTGTTGAATTGTTTATAATTGGTTTGAAAAAGCATGCTGTTGTGTTCTGCAGCATATCTTCATGATCCAGAGAAACTTTAATTGTGGAGCTTTTCTTTTGAGGGGAAAAACCAAACAGAAGACAAACAAAACCCCAAAACTTGATTTGCTTGTTACGAGCTTGAAGAATTAAAATTAGTAGAATTTCCATGGGTATCCTTGTGTATCTGATATATTTCAAGATTGTGTATGTTTAAGAAAAACTAAATTATGTTCATGTAATATTTATGCACTTGAAACTGTTCTGTTAGATAACCTGTGAACTTGAATTGTGTGGACAACTACTTTATGCAGTAGCTTGTACAGATTATGATGTGCAAGGAAGGTTTGAACCCTTAAAACCAGTAGTTTTTGAGTTTTGACTTCTCAAAGTTAGACACTTTGCCAAAAGTTACTCTAACTTCTCATAGTCTTAGCTCAAAACCAGCTGTTGCAATCCCTGAACCAGAACAGAGAATTAAGTTTCTTACCTAATGTGTGAGAATCTTAATTCCTGATTTAGTAGCAGGGATCAGAAGTAAAATGGACCCTTTCGCTTCAGTTGTGAAACTGCATTTCTGATATTAACAAAAGCAGTAACCCAGATGCAGTCCAAGTTGATTGTCTGAAAACAGTCAGGAGGAAATTCTCTTTGAGCAGCAGCTCACAGTTGCTAATGTTTTCTGTGCTTGTCTGAAAAACATGGTATTAGCAGCTGTTGGTTGTAAAACTGGAGAATGAGTAACAAAAGCACTTGGAACAGCATAACTGCGAGGAACACTGTGTCTGTATTTCTAAGCTTATGAAATCCTGCTGAGTTTATACAAAACCATCCACTGCCTGTGGCAATACCAGGGCTTGGGTAACTTCCTTATCTTACAACTGCTGTGAAAGTACAGCTACTTGGCTTCTCAGACAATTAACTATTGTATCAGTCTTGCTTCCTATTGAATCGTCACACCCATGTCCAGCATCTCTTCCATGCCACTGAATATTGAAAATACAGCACTTAACTCCATGGACTGCTCTGGACAGACAGCTGCTGTAGTGGTAGAATGATCACACTTATTGTTCCATTCTTGTGTTTACTTGCCAGAAAATTCTCAGAATGAGCCAGGATTGCTTTAGCTGTGAAATGGAAATTTAAGTTCCTGTTTTCTTTGGATTCTGCCAAAAAGCAGTCATCTGTTCTAGATTCAGCCAGTCAAAGATGCTTTTCCTGTTCTTCATGATATGAATGATCTTTCCTAGAATTTGGCTAGCCTTAAGGTTTAACCAAATCTACCCAAAATGGTGGGGAAACTGCTTTTTACTTTTGGGGTGGGATTTTTCTTTTCTTGATTTGTTTTTGGTGGGGTTTTTTTTTGGGAGGGGTTTGTTTGTTTTTGTTTTTTTGGTTGTTGTTGTTACTACACCTTCTGTAGTTACACTTAGGATTACACTGTAATCATACTTTAGGTTTTCCTGGCGTCCTTCAGATGTTGTGTTTCAAGCCATAATCATCTCTTAAAACTTCAATAAATAACAAGGCTTTCTTGAAAGTAACCTTGTGCTAACTGTAAGTACAGCTTTGTCAGTACTTCCAGCTTTTGCAGAAAATCATAAAGGCTCTAATTTTTCCTATTTGACAGTGGAAACTGGCCTGTAATGCAATTCCTCTGCAAAGGCTTCTCCGGAAGTGCTGGGTTTTTCCTTCGAATGATGCAGCACATTAATTTCTGTTTCTTATTTTATTTTGGGCTGACTTGCATCTTCATAATTAAAGAAAGAGAAAGCCCTGAGACGCAGGACTCTCTGTTGTAAGTATAATACTTTTTTCTTCCAGCCTCCTAGGATAGATATTGCTTGGGGATTTACTGTTTTGTTGCTTTTCTAAGAGTTCAGGTATTTGCATCTGCCGATTTACATGTCTGTTTCTCTTTATATGCTGAACATTGTTCTGAGATTTCTGTCTAGTGAACTGCTGAGCAAAGAATTGTTTCAGAGTATGAAACCTTACGCTTTTTCACATATAAATACTTATATATCTGACTAGTGGAGGGATGTATAGTCAGTGTTTTAGTTTCTTACCTTTCTAGGCTAAACTGTCTCCCACTTGTCTGTCAGCTTGATGCAGTCACTGCTGAGCTTCAGGCAGAAATGCTAAGCGGCTAAATCAGCAGGCTAACACAGCACTGTTGCAGATGCAGCTCTACCCTTGCTGAAGCTGCTTGGCTGCATCACAGGAATGTTCTGCTTCTCTTTATTGTAGTAGACTTGGAGGAGCAAAGAGGTATTCAAGGTGAATTCAGTTGTTGGGGTGTCTTTTCTCCCGGAAACTGAGAATGTGAATCCAGACTGTCATAGGTCAATAAAAGTAAGAGCTGTGGTGAAGGGTCGAAAGTGTGGTGTATACCATTTCCTCGCAGTGGAAATGAAAATCTTGTTGTAAAGCTACTTATAACAACATACAGGAAGCAGAGGCATAAGCAGATATGGGAATAATGATAAAAATCAATGAGATTATTAAAACCCAAAATGGTCATAGAGTCAATCACACAGGAAACAAGCCTTTCACTTCTACTTTACCTTCTTAGCCTGTTCTCCCAAGAAACAAGGCTTACATTCCACCTTTATCATCTGTTCCCCAGTGTCTTTTGAACCTCTCAGCCTCTTTGAACCAAGCTGATCACAGGTGCCTGAAAACACACATCTGCACAGAGAAGAGTGACGGTGTCTGTCCTGTACTGAGGGAAGTGCTGCAGGCTGAGCTCACTGCTTACTGGACCCTGAAGAATCAACACACAAGAAAGATCTGGGAAAACACTGGTCAGAGGCCCTTTTCTAAGAGACTGGGCTTCATTAGCTGCTCTTAGGGTTTTGTGCTGATCAGGGAATTAGTGCAAGACGTCATTCAAGTGTGAGAACAGTTGCGAGATTTTGCCTCAGCAGCCAGGACTGCTACATGGTAATGAAGCTCTCTGACAGAATTTGAAAAGCTTCAAGTGAAAACTTTCGAGTCTTCTCAAAGTCCAATGGATTCAAGCACTGCAAAATTGTATTTACACTTCAGCAACAAGAACGGATTTTTGTGTGCCTCTGGTCAAGGACTTTTAGTGTAAAACACTTTCTACGGATTTCTTGGAATTTTGTGTCAGAAATGATTGTTATACTCATTAAGTGAAGAGATCATAAAAGATCATAAAATCTGTTTTTGGAGGAATAGTGTATGGGATGCCTGTGGCAGAAAGTGTGACTTGAATAAGACGACAGAAGTTGTGGCAGCAAGACTGTGAAAAGAGTGGTGCAGTGCCAGGAGCCTGTTGCAAAGACCTATGGCTTTAGAAGACAGTAGTGTATGTACTACAGTCTCAGTGTTCCATGGAGAATTAAGAATTATTCCATGGGTTGAGTGTATGCATGCTACAAATACTGTACCTTTGGAAATGTCATGACTTGGGATCTTTCAACTGGGATGTATCCTGCAGAACAAGAAGTCAAAATATGTGATTATTAAAGTAAAGAATCTAGAAGGTTTGGTAAGCAAGTTAGCTGTAACTTCTGGAGGAGTCCCAACATCACAGGATACCACGTGTCAGAGGCATTGCAAGATGTGCTTTAATCCAGAAAGTTCTCTGTCTCAGCAATCATTTTGAAGTGATCAGAAACTTACTTCTAACAGAAAATTATTAGTAATACTTTTGGTGTCTCCTTTATTCTACTCTATTACATTCTGCTTCACTGAAGATCAAGATGTGGAAGGTCACTTTGGAAGCTACTGGTAGGGTTTATTTGTTCAATGAGGATGAAATTTGACCTGATGAAATTTATTTGTATGTTTCAGTTGTGCTCCTTTGAGGTTTTTTACTAGTAGAAAAGCTTTTTTCTTAAGTAACTTTTCAGAGGTGTTGGGAACTGCAGTGCAGAGTTATATAGTCAATATGTATGTAGAACTTTTTTAAGACTCCCATGGACATATTACCAATTATATAAATAATTCTCCTTCAAGGTCCAGCAGATCCAGTAAATTCATTGTGTCCTATCACTGATGCAAAAGAATAAATTACGAATTTGTCTAGCCTTTACTTTTTCCTTTAAATAGCTGATTTTTTTTTTACTGTTTGTAGACCTATGATGTAAGCATGCAGAAAAATTATTAAATCCAGTAGTAAGGTTTTGTGAATGAGCATGGAAAGTATGGCTATTCTTAAATTAGGTGCACTATGTAAAGTATGAATCTAATTTTATTTCAGTATCTAGATTGAGATGCTTTTGTTATTGTTGCTGGATCTGTAGTCTTGTTCTAATGTTCATGCTATCAAATGTTCCAGTGAGACTGAAATGTGACAGCATGTTCACAGAGCTGGAGTTTAAAGAACCGGGAAAAAATGTTGTGAAAGTGAAGGATGAGTTTTTGTGGAAATAATTTGGGACAATACCTGACAAGTATCTGAAATGTACACTGTCTAAAAAGGAACAGGTACTTCAGAGGATGAGACTTGACGTATTTAGAATGTTTTACACCAACATCTGCATTTTCTTCCTTGCTGTAGAATTAAAAGAAGTTCTTTTGTCAGTAGAGAGAACACCTCCCTTGTGAACCAAACACCTGCCATTTGTAAACCAAAATTTCAAAAGACAAAGTATTTGAATTCAGAGTGTTTCCACATGGGATATGCCATGTATCCTTTCTGAACCCATCAAAAGTTACTTGATAATCCAGAAGTGGTGAGCATAAGTAACCTGTGTGGCTGTACAGTCATGTTGGCTTTGAAGTCAATTAAGTGAGGAAATGCGTCTGTTTTTGGAGGAGTTCGACTTCCTGTAAAGAAAGGCATCTTTCTTCATCACATTACCATGTAAGTTTCCATATGCCAAAACTATTCACAAGCTTTTTTTGTGGTAATGACAGAATTGGATATCTTGGGTTGTTTTGGGTTGGGTTTTTTTTCCCCTCTTCAGCAGTTCAGAGGAGAGCAACATATTGGAAGATGTGGAAATAGCAGGTGCTGAAGTTGAGACTTTACTAAGAGTGTTAAGTCAAAGCACGCCTGAGCACATAAATTTCAGTCATGTGATTCCTTTTTACAGTGATATAATTGGACAGAAGGAATACCTCTTTCAGCTCTTTTTTTAAGGCAGTTGCCCATGTGTTCAGGGATAAGGAGCAGAGTGGAATGGACACTGCTTTTTTTTTTCTTGGCGTCTATTGGCCAAAATAGAAAAGCTTTGGAAGCTTTTTGCTTTGAGTGAGAGGCATTGAATGATGCCAATATACATGCCAATATACACATAGGCAAACATTTACTGGGCAATAGCAAAATGCAGTGGTTTACTACTGTTAGCTCAGGCAAGAGGCATAATACAGAGTATAAGCCCTCTTAAAGCCTTTTGTGGTCTGCCTAGCTTTATTGGTAAAATGAATGTGGCACAGAGGAGTTGATTAATGAAAATTTTTTGTACAGCTTGCGGATTTTTTCTTGCATTACAGTATGATGCAGAGGTAGCTTATCCTGCTCTTACAGCAATAAAAATGAAAAGTGTAATAAGGGATGTTCTTACCTGCTGGGTCTACTAATCTGCATCAATATCCTTCAACTTAAAACCTGTAAATAGCACCATGAGTAAAGAAAGCTTCATTATGGTTGTTCTGTAAAACATGGAGTCAAGGAGAGGAATCCAGTCTCAAGAGAAGCTGCAGTTATTAAGCAGCACTGATGAGAAGTTCTTCCTCCAGTGAAGGCACAAATGTGGATTATGCTTTGTGTTCACCAATGATAACCTTACCAGTATCCAGATCAGCATTTCAGCTTAATATTTTAAGGAATTGATATGTTTTAACATGTCCCTCCATGCTCAAAGTCTGTTAAACATGGATAAGAATGTGGGGTTTGGGTTTCTAACTACACTAAGTCTTCAAAGGAAAAGCCTGGAAGTTCTATTCTGACTTACAGACTAGAAGAGAAAATGTTTCAAGCCATAATAATAGACCTATAAGATGGAACACTGTTTCAACACCCTTACTACTTTTCTCTTGGGGAGTTCCTCAACATGGTGGAATCTGGCGTCTTTGTGCACTTCTGTTTTATACTCAAAAGGGAAGCTCTGGTGCTGAGCTCTAGACATCCTTGTTGCTGCTGAGTAGCAGAATTGACAGTGTCTAAAACTGCCCTTTTGTTTTGAAACATGGCTGTTACATTTCTGGCAGGCATTAGGAATGTGTGTGCATTATATACATATACAGATATTTCTTTGTTCTCCAGCTTTTATATGCTCAGCACTTTGTAATTGAATATTGAAAGGAAAGGGTTTTTTAGGGAGTTTCCTTGGGTTTGTTTGTTCTTGTACACAGCTAGTATTTGGAAAATAGTTCTTACTAAATAAAATAATTAGGTGGAAGAAAGTTCCTGAGACTGATTAGGTGATTTCCTAACTTTGTGATTGAAGCAGGACTACAGCCAGTGCTGGATCATCACTTGCATGCTGAATCCTGGACCATCTTCACAGGCAGTGAGTCTGCTACCTGTGTTTAATCAGTCTGTAGTTGCTTCTCTGTTTGAAGAGGGATTTTATCCTAGTATCTAATCTTTGCACCTGAAGCAGCTCTCTCTGGCTGCTACTTTTTCAAGCTTTTGTCACATTCCCACAGGGCTGGACATGCTGTAGCTGCTGCTCAGGTATCCATGCTATTATAGCACCTCTTAGTCTCTACCAGTCTAAAGAAGTCCAGCTCCCAAACCTGGTCTCATAAATTACTTGCCCTGGGTTGTTTGTTGTGGTAGCCATTTTGCTGGGCCCCCTCTGCTTTCTCTCCATCCCCCTTGAACTGAGCAAGGATGATAGTAGTCATCCTTACGGTCCCAGAAAATGGGGGATAAGATATTCTGCAGTGAAGTGCCTGTGCAGTATCTCTGTTCCCAAGGTCCTGCTCAGCTGAAGCTGTGGCATCGGTTGTATCCCCTAAATTACTGTTGCCTGTGAGTTTTCTGAGGGTGTTTTATGAATGCCAGCATCAGTAACCTGATTGGGGATGCACTGTTTCGAGCCCTGGAATTTGCTCTTTGGGGGATTCTGCTGCTTACTGAACACCAGGAGACTGCTTTGTTGATTGTTTCCCTTTGAGCCTGGCAAACCAGCTGATTTTCAGCTCATTCATCAGTCTGGTATGCTTTAGAGAAAATACTGTTTTTGTTTGGTTTTGAGAATCTTAAGAAATCTATTTTTGGTAACATTACAAAGCCATGTGGCTAGTCAGTGTGAATTAAATGTTGACCTGGAAACCTGCTGTTGCTGAGTGGGAGAGTCTTCAAGATCAAAACTGCTTTGTTAAACTTCTGTGGGCAGCAATGATTTTTACTTAAAGCTTTTTCTTTTTTTTAATTAAAAAAAAATTCAATCCTCCAATCTGCTACCTTTGGTGATAGCAGCAGCTACAACTTGATTTTTAGCTTGACTATATTTGTGACTGTGACCATGTTAAGGTAGAATGTGCTGTGAACTGCTTCTGGTGCAAGTCTCTGTAAATTCAATCTGTTCCTAGAAGTAAACTAAATAAAGCACTTTTTCACATATACCTCTTTGTATCATATAGCATTTGGCCATGTTGTCTGCACCTGCTGGACCTGGAATCTTAACTTGAGCGTCAGACACTAATTGAACAATTGTGACATTAGGTAATTGTTGCACTTGCAGAATGCTGGGGATCTTCTTACTACCAGATACTTTGAAGCTTTTAACTGAAAAAGATACATAATTTATTTTAAGAAATCAAGGGAGATAGGCTTTCCCATACCCCTTCCTTGTGTTAATATTGCAGAGTTGTTTACAAAACATTTGTAACCTTGATTTGATTTACAGTTTTGATACCTCTTAACTCCCTGTCTTACGCAGAAAGAGGAGAAAAAAATTATGTATGCAACATGTTGTGCTTGCCATGACTGTAGAAAACTTTTTTACTTCAAAATTAGGAATTGTGTGTGCAAATAATAATTTAACTTCTACTTTTTCCATCAAATAAATATTAGTATATCACCTTATTTTAATCTTGAATGTTGTGACTTACAAAATATTGACAACATCATTAAAGCACAGTGGTTTGTGTGTGTCTATGGATTTGAGGGAGAGAGGGGCAAGGGAGAAATTCCAACAGGAGTGTAAGTGCACACCTTAATATTCACTTTGAAGCTCTGAGTGATTAGGAATAGATACAGACCCCTATGTAAAAGAAGATGTAGTTTAATGACTATATTAATTGTGTCTGGGACTATGTTTAGGCTCTGGATGTTTAGACCAGAAGCTTTTGTTGGGCACCTGGAACAAAGATTGATTGTCATGCATGATACTTAGAATAAATATCCAATATGAAGAACACTTAAAAATCAAATAACAATTGAATAGTCTGTGTTTCTGTGACATTTGCGTGTTTGACATTTTGTGTTGGTGGGGAAGGGGAGTGGAATGGGAGACTTGGAGCAATGAAGTTGAAAAACTATCAAGATGGAATACTGATCCTATATTAAATGGCAAAATGAAGATAACTGTTCAATTCTGTAACGTGTTTCAATGATCTACTAAGTACTTAATAAAAGCAAATGAGAAGAAGTAATCTGACTGTCAGTTTCTTATCCTGGGTTCTTCAGCTCTAGTTCTGATCCAAGTTCTGATGAACTATCGAGTGCTCAGGCGAGGTAGCTGAATGTAAATGATGCCTTTTTCAGAGGCAACTTTGAAATCAGTGGTTTTATTTCAATGCTGACTAAAGCAGGTGTTTTGATTATGGTCTAGAAAGAAACAATGCTGGCTGCCAGACATTTGAAACATTGCTTTTCATTTGTGCACTGGTTAATTTAGGTAAAAAAAAGATCTTAGGAGAATATGAAATTACAGGTATTTTTACAGAAAGGCTTTCAAACTTGAGACTTCTGTCTTCATGATTATCCAGCGATATTGTAGTGAATCTAGCTAGTATTTTTTTAGTTGGTGAAGTATTCAATTAAAAAAAATTGCAGCATGCTCAGTGTACAGTGAAAGTATGACAAACCAAAAGCATATAAACCAAGAAGAGCGTGGGTTGTTTGCTATTAAGATGACACTACGACAAGAGTAGTTGTATGTTAGGAAACAAGAAGAAAATGGCCATTACCTTGATGAGACCTTTAACTTTTTTTCTGCGTGCATCTTTCTGTATTAAGTCTGAAAGATCACGTGCCTTTGTCTGTCAGTTTGGGAATAACCAGCTCACACTGAGCTGCTGCACAGGCACACAAAGGCGTGCATTTAAGTGTTGGTGAAAGTGTCTGTGGAGATGAGTTACTTGGCACCAACTTGTTACATGTTGACTCTGTCACATGCTACTGCTGCATGTCACCTCAGATAACAAAAAACCCCAACCAAAACACAGAAGGATTTTAAGAAGACTCTGAACTTTGGGTGGGAATGGGCCACATCGTTGCTGTGGCAGGAGGTGTCCCAGGAGGTTTTTTGTAGCACTGTTAAATTGCACGAGATTTTTCATCTGAATGGTTTCATCTAAAAACTTAGTGAAGTTTTTCTTTGTGTGCAATTCTGGAGTTTGACTTGATGGCAGCACAGGCATATTTCTAATGGAATGAATATTTAAGAATGAATATGGAATTCCCTCTTCAAGTTGTGGTGGGTTTTTTTTTAGCCATAACCTGACATCCTAGTGGGAAAGAATACGGTAACAGTTCAGTGCTTGTGGTATTTCTACTTATTTGCTCCCATTTGAAGAAACTAGCAGTTTTAATTACTCTTATGTAATTCATTAGTCAGTTACATGTAATTAGGAAGATGAGTTCTAGTTCTGGACTTTTTTTTATGGATTAAAAATACGTATTTTAACACTTCATCACGGTCTCTTAAAATGTCCAACATTTGAATATACTTAATGCCTCTTTGAGATTGGTTTTGCAGGTATATTTAGCTGAACTCTGCTGGTGTTCTAAGCTGAGCAGGAATGCTTTTAGAAGTGTTTTAGGCAGAGAAAAAACAGGCTGTTAAAACTCAGTGAGGAGCAAGATAGAGCCGTGATTGAAACACTGCGAGTTTGGACTCAGGAATGTACAGACTGTGTCTGTGCAGCCTTTGGGCTGCCCCAAGCTCAAAAGGTATTTGCTGTATTAGTGAAGATTGTGTTCTTTGTTAGCTTTAAGGCAGTATAATTCTTGAACTTCAGACTCCAAACAAGCAGTCCCAGAATGCTGTATGAGTATTAGGGTTTTAAGTGGAGGAGGAGGTTGGTGGCTTTTCTTTTTTTCATGAGAACTGACACAGTCTGGGACATGCCATGAATGTGAACTTGATCTCTTTCCTCAGTAAAATGAATGGTGTTTGACGTCTTGTTTTGCTTATTTGGTTCTTTTCTTTAAGACATTAAATCCTTGTGTATAAAATCGTTATGGAAGACAAAATGTTGGACTTTTTCTGTGGGGGACTGAGGTTTTGCCTGTTTTCCTTGTGCATTTCAGAGTGCGAATGAATTTTGTTGCCAATAAAGTCTCCCATTAGAAACCCCTCTAAGATAATGACATTATGTGTAAACTATGTAACGTGTAACATCTCTTTATGTGTGTATTTTTTACTTCAGTGAAGAGATCATTCGCAGGGTACATAACCTGTCTGAAGGATTTTATGAATGATCCCAGAAGAGAAGAACCTCTAATTGGTATGTCTTTTTGTTTCATAAATTGTATGCCTTTGAATTTGTTACCAAATGGCTTTCTTTTGAAGTAAAAGGTGGGATTTTAGTTACTGTTTCATTTTCTGTAAATGTATTTAATAACTTACCTATCCAATACCATTTAAATTTTAGTTTATTGTACTGGGTATTATAAAGGCCTCCTTAACTGTTAACTTGTTCCTGAGGGAGCCATCTAAGTAAAGAAGCTTTTTCCAGATCACGAAATGGTTGAAGTTGGAAGGGGCCTAGACTGATCTTAACCCCTGCTCAAGTCCCAGAGAAGGTTGTCTGGGACCATGTCTAGATGGCTTTTGGGTATCTCCAAGGTAAAAAACCACCATCTCTCAGGGAAATCTGTTCCAGTGCTCAGTCACCCTCGCAGTCAGAGTGTGTTTTCTGATGTTTAGACAGTATCTCCTTCTTCACTTGTGCCATTGCCTATTGTCCTGGCACTGGGCACACTGAAAACAGCTCCCTCTTTGCACCCTCACTTCAAATACCTATACATGGTGATGAGATCCCCTCTGAGCCTTCTCTTCAGGCTGAACAGTTCCAGCTTTCTCAGCCTTTTCTCATAGGAGAGATGCTCTGGTACCATTGTCATTTTCATGGCCCTTCAAATGCCCATGTCTCTTGTCCTTGGCAGTCCAGAGCTTGACACAGCACTCCAGGAATGGCCCTACTGGTGCTGAGTGGAGCCTGCTGTCAGCACTCCTCCTTGTGCAGCCCAGGATACCACCAGCCTTTGCTGGCTCATCTTCAGCTTGTTGTCCTCTAGGCCTTTTCCTGCCAATGTGCTTCCTGACTAGCCAGCCCCCAGCATGCCCTGTTACCTGGGCTTGTTCTTCTCTGGATGCAGGACTTGGCACTTGCCCTTGTTTATCATCCTGAGCTTCCTGTTAGCCCAGCTCCAGTCACTCAGGGTCCTGGATGGCAACACAACCCTCTGGTGTGTCGGGCATCCCTCCCAGTTACGTGTCGTCATCAGCCTTGCTGAGGTTAAACTCTGCATCATCATCCAGGTCATTAATGAGGGTTTTGAACAGGACTGGGTCCAGTACAGACCCCTGGGGTGCACTGCTACCTTCTGGCCTCCAATTGGACTTCATGCCACTGGTGACTTCTCATCAGTCGTGGTTCTTTGTGGCTTTCCATTTGGTGGGATATACAGATGTTTCTACTTAGTGAGTTACCTTTCCTCACTGTCCTTGGCTGTACTAGAAGTAGTGAGATTAATGCTTTCTTTCTAACTGCTACATTAGGCAACCCTTAGGAGAGAAGCAAGGCTGCTTGTCAGTGGCCTTAGTGTTCCAAGTGTGTTATGGTGGCCTAGAGAGATAGGTTCTCTGATGAAGGCCTAAGTAGCAAATTTCCTAGTATTAGCAGAAATTTTCTGTGTTTAGTGCATTGTCTTGTAGTGACTCCACATAACAAAATGCTAGGCTTTTTAATATTAATACTTTACTATAAGCACTTGTAATAGAAAACACTTCAGTTGCAAGAACACTTTCAGTTCATTTGGTGATAGTTTATATTCAGAGTTAAGATTTAGCAGTATGATACTGTAGCAGGTCTGAGATGGAGTGGAATTTCTTCATAGCAGCCTGTACGTTTTGGATTTGTGACTGAAGCAGTTTTGATGACACCCCAGTGTTTTTTCTTGTTGCTGAGCAGTGCACCTGCATGAAGACTGTTTTGTTACTCTGGGTCCTCACCCCTTGAATGAGCTGGGGGTGGGCAAGAGACTGGGAGGTGGCACATCCAGGGCAGTTGACCCAAACTGGCACAAAGGATATTCTCTACCATTTAATGTTACTCTCAGTAATCACAGTTGAGGTAAAGAAAGCAAAAAAGGGGGGGAAGCAGGTTTAACTTCCAAGGTGGCTGTTCAGAGACTGTGGGTTGGTATTGATCTGCTTGTGGAGAAGTGAACAATGGGTTTTTGCATGTTCGTTGGGTTTGGTTTTTTTTTACCCCTCTTTCCTTAATTTATCAAGCTGTCTTTAAGTCTGTGAGTTTTGTTGCTTTTGTTCTTCCTGTGTTCTCCCCACCCTGCTGAGGGGTGTGGATGTGAGTGAGCAAGCAGCTATGTGGCTGCTGGCTGAGATCAACCCATCACAAATACAGAGTACTGGAAATTATGACATAAGGGAACAGCTGCAGGATTTTCCTATTTGTTTTAAACTGCTTTTAAATCCATTATGTTCAAGCTTTTCAGAATAAAACTTTGCATGCTAGGTAAGAAGCCTCAAACTTGAAGATTTCTGAATACTTTTAAGGGATTGTCTTAGTAATTCCTAGGAAAAATGAAGAAAAATCCCATTTTCATTCTTGTAATTCTTAAAAGTTTGTGGAACATTTTCAGATTATGAAAGATTCAGTTTTTTTAAGTGATTAATGTCTTTCCTACATCTGCTTTTAGTCAGATACTGTCCAAATTATGTTTGACTAAATATTTTAAATGCAGTTTTTAAATCTAGACATTTGTAGGGCATTTCCTATTCTCATTCTCTTTCTTAGTTTCTTGGAAAAATATCCCAGACAGGAGTAAAGGTGCATGAAATATTTTTGGTGGGCTTGGAAGTCTGCCATAGATGGTGTATTTCCTTTCAGAATAAGACATTGTAAAGAGATAAATTTAGCTGATGTGAGTAATATGTCCACAGAAGTGTTGAAGTGATCCTGAAGGAGTGTCAAATTCTGAAAATGAAATAATTTCATAGATTGGTTTTGAATTTAATGAGCAGCATTGAAAAGAATTAATTTGTTGCAGTAGTCTGTAGTAAAATAGAGATGTCTGTAACTCTTGCTTTTACAGGTTTAGAACATGTGGTTGAAATCAGATTTGAAGGAAGAAGAGAGCCACGTTACGAGTGCAGGCTGTGTGGGTGTGATACAGAGGTGGCACCTATGATAGAACATCTTAGTGGATATAAACACAGAAGAGAATACATTGTGAGTAATTTTTATGCATTTTGATCAAAATTTCTTTATGATACTCCCCTTCTATTTTTTTTTCTAATTACATAATTTTTAGTTTAAACTCCCATATGATGAATAACCAATACTTGTATAGTTGACTCTTCCTGGATCAGACCATCATGAAGAGCTCTGGTGCCTTGGGCTATTGAGGCAGTGCAGTCCAGGGCTGCCTGTTTCAGCTCTAAAGTCTGTTCCTAAGTGTTCAAATTGCTGTCAGGATCAGGTTCCAGAATCAATGTGATTCTTTTTATTCTCCAGCATGTCCATAGCATTGCTGGATTTGGTCCAGAGGATGTTTCCTTTGGGTAACAAGCTTTGCTTGGTATCCATTTTTTGTTTTGAAGACTACTTTAGTAACTCTAAAATTTGATTAAATATGTTGCAGAGAAGGAATGTGCTCATAATATTCAAATCAATGTTTACCAGTCTTTTGGAAGCTTGTCCAGAAGGTGAAATGTGTAAATTTTTTAACATTGTGATAAATTTTGATATTAACCATTTCAAGCTGGTTTTGTTTACAGTCTAAAGAATTTCCAGATAAAATGAGGAGAAAACCAGCAGATTTAAAAAAATGCAAAGTCTCGTTTCTCAGACGGATAGCAGGAGAGCTAGAGAAGAGTGAAGGATTAAAAATGTATAAGGTAATTGGAAGTAAATGTGAAGTATCTGTTAATGTGCCTTTTATCAGTGCATTTATGTTTAATAGAGTAAAATTTAAAAGTACTGCTGGCAAAGCTTGTTAAATTTCTGTGTGTTTCTAGGAAGTGTAGTGACTTGAACTAAGGCTTACCTTTAGGTTGCCCTGCAAAATCTGGGTAAGAGAACCATAGTATTGAAATTCATCTGGAAAAAACCAAAGCTTTATGTTTTCAAAAATTTCAGTGTTTTAAATTGAAAATGGTTCAGTCTGAATTTAGTGGCTCAGAAATTTTATTACTTTAACTTTAATAATTTTTAATTTTTGCAACTTAAATTTTCTCAAATGTAAGCAATTTTTCTCTCAAATTTCATTTATATTTACAGAACTCTTTATCTGTGTGAGGGCATTTAGTTAATTTACTTAAATTCAATTTAATTATGTTGGCATAAATAAAAGTACTTGTTCCTTTCCTAAAGGCAGTTGTAGTAGTGACTGTTGTTATGAAATTTCAATCAGAAAGTCTAATACGAAACTTCTTCTATTTTTAGGTTGAAGGTTATGAAAGACCAGCCACTTCATGTGAGTCTGTGAATTTCTTGAATATAGTAGATTTGATATAATTGATATTTGGCCTGATTTGACTTACTAGTTGAACTCAAAGGGTTTGACTGATGTAAAACATTCAACTTGTAATACCACAATATGTTTTCAGATATTTTTCTGGGTTTTGTGATTTTGAAGTGATGAAAGAAGGAAATTGCCAGACTTCCAGTCTTCCTTAGGTGTTTTTTAACTTTTTTGTTCCGGAGGTATTTATGATAACTGCAGGAATTTGCTCATCAAGGAAAGTAAAAAAGTTTGGAAAAATGGTACTTGATGGCTTTCTCTGAATAAGCTGATAAAGTCTCCTCCACCTCATTTCTGTCATCAAAAGACTTACATGCTGAATCACTGGTGAAAGTGGAAATTACTGTTCTTTAGCAAATCCATTGGAACAAATGATGGAAACCAAACCCACAAACATAAACCCAGCATCTTCCCTCACACAGTATGGCTGAGTGACATCTTTTGTTACTGTGGGTGTGCTATAGATCCTTAGTGATGCCAGTCTGGAGGAATACCTCCTTGCTATCTTTTGACCCTAGTGTTAATATCAGAAGGAAGGTGGGTTTGACTGAAGTGTGTGAAGGTTGCGTTGATCAACAGAATTTGTCAGCATGAATCCTGCTGTAGGAGCCTACCACAGCAGTGGTTTTTGTTTTTGTTTATCATTGGTTGCTTCTGTGGCTTGTACTTTTAAATGTTGGTCTGCAAAACAAGGTGGCAGAAATTTTTGCAAAGAAGAGGGAATGTGACCCAGTAATTAACTCAGTAATTCTCAGTTCAGAGTAAGCTGACATTAGTCAAGTCAGCAGACTTCCACAGAAGCGGCAGACATGGTCAAATATCAATCTGAAACATCAAAAAGAGTGATCCCACCTGGTCCTGCAGGATATGAAACTCTGGAAAAATGGATAAGACGGAAGTTATCTGCAAAAGGGTTGTGCCTGTCAAGGTAAAGGTTTACTCTGGTTAGGTGACAAGGTCATCAAGTGAATTCCTAAATTTAACATCAAGTGAATTCCTAAAAAGCCCCCTCTGATTATTTAGAAGAAAATCATATTTACTGGGTTAGCAACAGTAAGTAGCTTTAGATCATGTTGGCAAATTTCAAAACTCTCTTCTGACAGTGAGAATGAGTTTGAGGATATAATTAAGAAAGGCCACCCTTACACGTGTACTGGTGTGCAAGCAAGGAAAGGGACATTAACAATTTCATCAGCATGTGTTTAACTGTGTTAATGGGAGCTGGTTAACGTGGCAACACAAGTCTTTCAGCCTTGTCTTGTAGGGCCAAAGGTGTCACTTGTCCTGAGAATCATTACATGTCCTGTTGCTTATCCTGGCACACCTGTGTTGATAAATGCTTAAGAAGGGATAAACTATTTACCATGGAGTAGCTGGTTCTCTGAAGCATAGTTACTGTTTTAGACTGCCTTGTTTTGCTGAGCTTTCTCTCTCTCTGTCCTCCTACATATACACTGATAGAGATGAGATGATCAGACATTCCAACCCCCATAACTTCTTGTTAGAAACTTAGCTATTGTATGTACAGCTTTTAGGTTCACTGGTATCTCCTCAGAAAAAACCCACATGCAGACCTTGAACTTTTTTTCAGGGAGGGGACAGCCCCACCTCAGTTTATTCCATACAGCCTTCTTGTGTGGGATTCAGCTGCCTGAACACAGGAACCATAGGTACCCTGCAAAGCGTTTAGGGCACAGGTCTCCCAGACTTCTCATCAAGGATGCCTGCTGGTTTCTAGGATATGTGTGCCATCTGCTGCTGAACGCTGCCCTTTACAGAGACCACAGCCATTTCATGGCCAGTAATCGTTCTGTTTGTGTAATGCTTCTGTTGCAGTAATACAGTGCAAGCCTTGTGATGTTGCTAATAATTCTTTTTCATTTTCTAGCCCCACTGAAGAAGAAAGCAAGGTGAGAGTACTACCCACACAGGAGAATCAAAATTTAATCTATTTTTCTGTAGCAATCGTGACATATGGGAAAATATTTTATATTGTCTTTCCACTGTACTTACTCCTCTTCTGTAAATTGTTCCTTTTTGTCTGTGAGGAAATAGTAGCTATGGCTTTTGAAATACTGCACTCAAAAAGTAATTGCAATTGAAATTTCAAGCTACTTCCATTCTGTGTGGGATATCATTGGCTGAGTAAGTTTTATAAAAAGCTGTTTATATAGGAAGAAAAAAACCCAGCTCACTGTTATTTTAGTCATCTCCTTTAGCTGATTTGTAAAGCAGTTCTTTTGTACTACTGGTCTCTTTGAGAGTCAGTCAGAATAAGGACCTTTACAGCATATTTAAAACACTGTTATTTCTTAGAGAAAGATATTCAGTATTGGTAAGTGATAGAAATTTGGAAACTGAAATATTTTGGTTCTAGATACTATGAGTAAACCTAATGTTTTAGTAATATTTAGAATGCATCTTAATACTGTAATTTCTTTCTTTTAAGGTGGGAAGATGATTATAAGCATGAGGTATGTAGAGGCAGTAACTCCACATGAATGTTCACATACCCATAGGTGTCTTATGTTGTAGCAGTTTCTTTATGTTTGCTTTTCATTTCTTCTGGAAAATGCTTACTCTTTGGCTTCATTTGCCATTTTATTAATATTGTTGCAGAAGCAATTGACTTACTGAATCAGAGTTTAGTGTTCATCACAGCAGAGGGAACACAAATTCACCTTAGCTCTTATAAATCCTGTTCAGCGCCACCAAGGGTCTCACAGCCAGTGTCTCCAGGCCAAGTCTCCCAGCCTGTGCTGCAGTCTGCCCTTCCCTGTTTTTTCCCTCTTCAGATCAGGAGTATTTTATACTGAAAGTTTGGTTTAAATCTTAAGATATATCTAAAGATTTGCAATCCTTTTTTCTAACTCAAAGGTGAAATTCAAAATGATCAGTGAAGTATCTGTCCTGATTAGCTCTGGAGACAAACACTGAGAAGTGCCTTGTTTTTATCTTAGTGGCAGACAGAGTTGGTTGTGCAGGCCTCAGGCTGGTCAGGTACTATGCTAAATGCAGCTGAGCACTTGGCTGTTTCAAACACGATTTTGCTCCTGAGTGAGGAAAGGCTGGGAAAGATAGCTCCTGTAGGTGTGTGGCACAGATGTGGAATGTGTTCTTCCTGGTATTGGAAGTAATGCAGTTGCATTTGTGTAGCTGCTACCAAACTGATACTGAGGATCTAAGGTTGCATGTTTATGGCTCTGACCTAAAATTATATCTTTTCTTTGTGTTGACTTTTGTTGTTGAATAAAAGATTAAAATGTCTTGTTCTGTACAAGATGATGCAACAACGGCTGTAAAATTCAGTCTTCTAAATTTTTTTCCCTATTGTACAATCTCACAGAACGATCCTGTTCGGAAACAGAAAGCTCTGGAGTTCTTGGTATGTATGTCAAATAATTGTGATGGGAGTTGTGAGGTTTCACCAGTACAATGTAGTGAATATTGTGAAGGAGCCTCTGATCACTCATCAAACTCATTTGGCTGCAACATTTATTTCTGTTTTAGTGGACTCTGCCCTGAAAAGTTAGTGCAGCTGTAGCTTAGCTCAGAGCAATTGGCTGGATTAATTGTAAGCTCTCGGGTTGTTCTGTGGGTGACTCTCCTCTTTGCTGAGGAGCCACCCTGACAAGCAGTGGTAATTAGCAGCACTGATGGTGCTCAAGTGCTGCTGGCTGCCTCTATCTAATGGGATTGTTGATAATGGTGAGGAAGAGGAGCCAGTCTGGTCTGGCTGCCAGAGAGAGCACAGCTGTTGGTCTTGCAGTGATTGGGGAAGTTCTGTCAGTTCTGTTGCTGTTGACAGTGGCATAGTAAGCCTTGGTTTGTTCTTTGGGTTTATGAAAACACTTGACCATTTGTGTTCACTGTTTTACTCTGTGAAAGTCATGTTCTGTACCTAAGGCAATTGGAAAATTTAATTTGAGTTCAGATTGTGTTTGTTATAGGTAAAAAGCCAAAACCAGCCGAATTAAAAATAAAAAATAGAATTTATTGATTACAGAGATTTAAAAGGAAAAAGCACACGGTCAGCGGACAAAGTACCAAGACCCAGGACTTTGGCACTGGTGAACAGAGCAGCCCTCTCACTCGCCCTCTCTCTGTCACAAATTGGATGTGCCAGTACCCCGGTTTTTATACCCGAAATTCGCCCTTAGGCTTGAGTTNGTGCAAGGTTTCCAGGCTCCCCACTGGAATTGCCTTCCCGTAAAGGAGCCTGAACAAAACTATGAGCTTTAGAAAATATTAGTTATATACAATAAAAGAGACTTGGCATGAATTAACACTCATAACATGTTTATACACCAAAATCAGAAGTAGAATGTTTTGAAATGTATGCTTCATGTCTTCCATGCTGTTGTTACTTGTGACTTCAGAAAGAGAGAGAGAAAAAGCAAGTCTGAGGAGAGTAGTAAATAAACTACAAAAAACTTGGTAGTTAATTGACTTTTATCTACAGGAATCACAGCTATTCCTTACAAAAGATTGCCTGCATTCTTTTAACTTACTGTAATCACTTATAAATTCATTTAGTTAGTAATCAGCCTGAAGCTTATTTTTTATTCAATTTTCTACACAGAAAATATAAATTTAGGACTTGTGTTCTCCGTCTGCAACAAAATGTTTATGGACTGACAGTACAGGAGTGGCACAGAAATCCAGTTTTACGTTTTATCTTTTATCAGGCCATAATTATGTTCCCAATTTTATTTTTTGATATTTTTGTGCACACTTATCATATATGCCATATGTTAACCAATAGTATAAATTTGATTTTACCAAAACCAAAATATAGCTTTCATCTTGTTTGTGTAATGACCCTTCGGCATCCTAATCACCAATTCTAACCATGTTTTTCGGCAGGAGACTTTTCACATCACCTCAGACTCAGAAGCAACACTTGTTGTTCACATTACACAGGAACTTATGGAGGCTTTGAAGGCCTTTTGTGAAAAGAAAGCAGCAGTAAGTAACTTGATCTTGTCCAGATTGCTTTACCATTGGGAGGGAAGGAGTGGTTAAACTCACTGTGTTAACACCCTGCCAACCTGTAACAGTTCAGGCATGGGTCAAAAACCCCAGTTAAATGTACTTCAGTTTTCTTTTTTTACAATTTCTAAGTAACAAAGATATGAATTAGCATACATAGTGTTATAGATAAAAAGCC
>WAAE01012069.1:6722-20325 GCA_013400495.1 Nicator chloris | reverse complement strand
ACCAAAATATTGAAGCTTTAGCAGTCTAAATGTCCATGAAAGTAATTGAGTGTGCTACAGTAAAGTCTGAAAACCTTTGAAATATTATTGGTTTGGCCAATGAGAAGAAACTGTTTATGACTACCAGAGATACGCAACATTTCATATTTTGTATGCTATTTCAGCCCCTATTTCAGACTGATTAAGGGTATTTATATTTAGCACTGAATGTATAAAAGGATGTTACTACAACCTCAAATACTACCTCTGAATTAGCTCAAACAGCTCCATGAGTTTGGCCTTTAGCTGCTCACCAATATTCTCCACATCATTACATTTTACATTGTACTACAGTAAACCATTACCACAAAACCTCTGGAGCAATGTAATTTGCTGAACCAGAAAATTGAGATAACCACTTGTATAGCACATTTTGACTGAGCTCATCACTTCTATAATGCCTGGTGACAAGGAGTCTACAGCAGAGAATCTGGTGGTAGCCTGTGAAGGGTTGCCATAGACATGTGCATATTGAAAGCAGACATTTTAATGACAATCTGACAAAAAATGACATTGATGTAATCGCTCCTTATATTACTGCATAAAGGCTGGAGCGAAAAACTCAACACACAAAAGTTAAACCAACAAAGAGAAAACTATTTGTACATATCTTCACTGACATGAACACTGGTGTAAGATTTCAGTATTATGTCTATGTGAACAAATGACCAAGTGAAATTCCTGGTCTACTTTCATCTCTCTCAGGGCACTGGGAGTTGAGGTAGCTGAAATGAAAAGTCATCCATGTTTGCTTCTGTGCAGGCAGGCAAGAGCCATGGAAAAAATATGTTATCTGGGTATGAATAGAGCAGTGGTTTATCTGTTACAGGGAAAGTTTCATTTTGGAGATAGAGTAAAACTGTTTTAAGCTTTATAGCCAGGTTAGAGCATTAGTTCAGTAGGTCTGGGATTGAAAGAAGACAAGCTAAAGGCAAGAGATTCTTTGGGGAACCTCTGCTTTGTACTGTGCAGAGGAATGATGTGTGAGGCAGCACTTCTTGACCTAGCTCTGGTTAGCAGACATGTCAGTCTGGCTTAAATCATCCTACTTGCAGTGACATGGCTACATCACTTAGAAATACCTAAGTTACCTTTACGAGACTGTCACACACTGCAACTAACTTGTACAATTGTCAAGTCGCACCAGAAACCAAAACTGTGTTTGTCACCAAGCCAAAGGGCAGAAGTAATTTGGTCTCAAGTTTTGCATTCGGAAGCGTCTGCCTGATCTTCCTGTTACAGAAATTAAGGAAAGGTCTGCAGTTCTCCAAAGGAAATATAACTTATTCACTCTAAGTGCACCAAAATTACAGCTTTTTCCTCCTTTGCAACAAGCTGAGGTGTAACTGCCACCCAAGTTTGCAGTTTTACTTCTGAGATAAAAGCTGTTACTTTTATCACACTCAGTTCCAATGAGGATTTGTGAGAAAGTTAGATGAAACAGCATAGCACCAGAAAAGGTAAAAATAGCACATCATGTACACATAGGTCAGCTTTACATTACCCATTTTTCCAAATTAAATATTTCTACTTTAAAATGGTAGATTTTCCAAAAAGCTAAGACTCTAAAATTACTTGTTAATTATTATCAAGGGCTTCAGGGAAAAAAATCTTAACAGGTATTCATCTGCTGAGACACTAACAAGATTTGCCTCCTGGAAGAGAAATATCCACAAAGAAATTGTGACATTGAGACAATCAACTACAGCTAAACTTGAATGACCCTGTGAAATTCCTATTGGGATGTTTCTCTATGACTAGCAAGTATTTTTTAATTTTCATAAACATTTTGTGATGTAAGAGTGACATCACTTCTGTAATACACTGTGTGGATAAAATACCCATTTATGCACAAGGACATTTATGCACAACTTGCCTGCAGTTCTTGCTCAGGCACCCATGGAGGTCTCTTAATTTGCATTATGCAAATATGAAGGACTTCTTTACTGTGCCTTGGCTCCACCAGGACCTCATCATCTTGTGACAGAAAAATTGCTAGGAACTATATACCTCTCTTTGACTGATGTCACATTATAAATATTAGTTGGTTATGTAATTTTTAATGATTCAGGAATATGACACCAGCTGATGCCAAAGACAAGAGAGGAAAAACTGGTTGAATCTATGACTGTCTGGAAATTCTAGCAAGGCACTAAGATTTTGTAAATAGACAACTTTATGTCCCCAAACTAGGATGTTTCACAAAACCTTTAGATTGAGGCAGGCAATACTTCCATTAACCTCTTGAAAATCTCGTTGTATAAAGATAACTGAATACTGTATTCACATTTGCAAACTTTGTTTTACCATGTTGCTGTTATTCCATCTCCCACCCTGAGCCATAACCAGAGTGTAATTTAAGAGGTTTTGAAAGAAACCCTAAGGAGATGAAAATATCATTTATGACTAGAGTGCATTTAGTTTGTTTGTCATTAACTTTTCAGTACCACAGTTTCTTGCCTATAGACAATATTGTAATGATTTACATGTGCCACAGCTTCACATCAAGTTCCAGATGTTCACAGTAACAACTGCTGTCTGAAAATATTCAGACACTTTTTAGAAATAAAATATATGAGGCTTTCAAGATGTGATGCACCCAGTGCTTTTGAAGATGATGAATTCAAGCTAGGAGGAGTTTTCTAGCACCTTTGTGCTCTTTGCCTGTTTTTGACAGTAAGTCTGAATCAGGAATGTGGCTAAAATTATCCCTGGGTGAATCAGCTTCTCATTACTTACCAAGCTCTTTTCAAAGCATCATCTAATTCTAGAAAAGACAACAAGACAAAAGACTTCAACAAATCCTATTTTTTAAAAGAAGTTTGACTTGAGGTCTTGTTTTAACTGTTCCTCACTCTCAAGATGAGTTTTCTGTGCTGTGAACCAGTGTAATTGATGCAGCTACAACACACACATTCCTGCCTGTTTGCTTGGGGCTGGAAACGTATAAAACCATTCCTGACAGGAGCTACAGTCTTGTGTCAGGTATAACCTACAGCGACCATAAAGGATTCCTGTGTAGTTGCTGACACTTGAGGGTTTATTGCACAGCTGCTGATTTTTCAAGATGTTCCCTGTCAGCACCAGTTGCATTTTGTCAGCTTCTATCCCCATTTAGCACAAAGCCTTCTTGGGAAATTTTCGTTCAAATATCACTTGTGGATCAGGCTGCAGTTGCTCCTTTCACAATGGTCCAAGAACAAAGCACCTAACAAGGTACATTTTCTGCTTTTCTAGCCACAAGCATGAATTACATCACCTCTGTGCCTACTGAAGCTCACCACAATATGCATCAAAATCATGACATCACAGCCTTCCAGCATTTCTTGAGTATAGAAAGCACATTAAGCACATTTGCCTTATACCTCCTGAAAACAGTAATGCAAGAAACTAAGTAACCTGGCAACAGGCTCTAGGTAGAAGGATAAAAGCTGGAATACAGTATCCCAGGCCAAAGGACAATTATTATCATATGGAACTTTAATGATGAATGGGCTCATGGATCACAAGGGATATTGTGCTAAAATCTGTAAGAACCTAGGACAACTTATTGTGATTTGTGTGTATTTAAAGCTGCCCCAAAAATTCTACTTTGCATTCACACATCACAGGAAGAAATTATAATATTCAACCTAGTAGTCAGTAACTTGGTGCCAGAGCAAATCCATTCCACATTGTAGACAACAATGTAAAGAAGATATAATAGATGTTATAGATTTGTGATAAATAAAAAATGCCTGGTGTCTCCTCCATTGGCAAAGAGAATGTTTCAATACAAAAGACCTCAAAAGATCATTTGTTTTCAAACAGCTGACTTTTCCAGAATTCTCTTATCACATTCCAGAATGAGATAACATCTCTGAAGATATTCAATCCAGTAGCACTTACTACTTTAATCAATACCTGTTTACAGAAACAATAAAGAGAAATGAATGAAAACTTATTAATCACCAGCTGTCTGTAGAAACTCTTTTAATATTTATGGAACAGTGTTAAAAGCACACTGTTCTGCACCAGTTATCCAGCTATTTGCTACACCAATTCCACCATTCACCATGTATATTTCAATAAATATTTCAACGTTATTTTCTTTCTACAATGCAGGCTTTGCAGGCAGGGAAAAGAGGAAGACTTTTCTCTGGATTTTGGAGGAAAATTGCATCTAAATTGTCAGTATTTGAGTAGTAATAGCAACAAAGTGCATCTATGATATTTTTAGTGATTTAGAATGCAGAAACATCAAAGATACTCACAGATTCTGTATATTCTGAAATAAGACAGGAATATATGAATTGCACACAGTCAGTTTAGAATTTTTCAGTTTTTTGAATTCTATTGTTTTTGTTTTCCTTCAAGAGCTTAGACTCACCGATTTTACATTTTCCACAAAGAGAAAAAGGAGAATAAGTTCTCTCCTGAAGGAAAAAAGTATCTCTCCAAGTCAAGAGAATCTTGATATATCTCACGTTCATTTATAGATTAATATCTCCATTTCCTCAACCCAATAGGATCTAAGATTTAACAAGATACTGACTTCAAACCTGAAGCTACCAGACATCTCATATTTTGTCCTATTCAGCCAGGATATACAGGTTGCCATATTCACAGATTCCACTTCATACCACCAGGCTAGCAGACATAAATCAAAAAAACTCCTGTACATTCAGCGGGACCTGTTTAGTGAAAGTAATTTTGTACAGACTGGCACTTCTTCCACATAGATATCCTTGTGGCATATAGCAAAGACTAGCTGCTTTGGAAAAACCCCACTCAGTTTCAGGACAATTTATTAATTATTTCCTATAAAATTTCTCTCATGACCTGACCAATATGTTTGACATAAAGTGACATTACATTTGGGAAGCTCTGAAAAATCATTTTTGCTTGGCTTATTACAAGGTGCTCCATTTTCACTGAGCCTGTGCTAAGACTGCCTACAGGAATCCCTCAAAAAAATGCCCTGTTTTGTATTAAAAACCTTAAACAGTAGTATTTTCCTGAATGTCTATCAAATGAGATCTTGAAAGACTGGTTGGTTGATAATATTTGACGTTCGTAGATTACTATTTTTAAAATAAAATTCAGCTGCCAAATTTGTAGGCAGAAAGACAAGGAGGCACTTCCATTGCTGGGGGAGCCCGTGTGCAAGGACTGAAACCAGGATTGTTGAGCAGCTCCCCATCTGCAGGTGACTGTGTAGCTTCCCAGTCAGACGTGTCTGCATCCCCCATCCCTTGACACACCACTATCCCTGAGCTCTTCCTGTACCATAGAGACAGTATTTGTGATTTCTTTCTTGTCAGTGCTCTCTGTCAGCTAACTCCCCTGAACTCTTTAATGTCCCTCTACCAGAGAGACTGGGGAAGAAGCCTTTGCTCTCTGACTGAGAATTGCCCCACACGGCATTGGTAGTACCTACAGTTTCACATACTGGAATAAAATTCGGAAATATTATTGCAAATGCAAGCCAATTTCTTTCAAATTTATAGTGATTTTTAGATAGAAAGCAGCGCCATTATCAACATAGCAGCACATTACACTTAGCATAGCTAGTATACCTCAAAATCAGGAAATAAGAAAAAGTGGCCTTTCCAATAAAATATATGCAAGGACAGTTTGCAAGAGACAGTTAAAACTGCTGATAAAACAAGCAGTCATCTAACACTGCTTTTTTAGATTTTGTCTCATTTCCTCAGAATACTATCATAAAAAAGTCATTAAAGTTAACAATGCATATGTCTATTTCTTTAGCTTTTCCCCATTACCCTTAATACTTCTTGCTAAAAGTCAGAATTTCATAAAACTAAACATAATTTTGGATGTGCTCTTTACAAGCAAGTGATGAATAGGTGTGATTTAAAAAAAAAAAAAAAAGCCCTTAATGACATCTGTGTGCTTTATACCTGGTAATGTTTCGGAACATCTACTGGATGTTCCTAGGAAAAAAGCTTCACAGAGACACAGAACTGTACAGGTCAGCAAATCATCTCTTGAAGAACTTCATGCCTTTTTTTTTGTTGTTCTTTTTTTCCCTTGAGCAAAAGTTGCAGTGTCTCCTTTCCAACAGTGATCCATGCAGACCCCCTGCCACACCATTCACAGCAGTCAGAAGCAAAGCATAAATAGCAAAAAATCTAGGACAAGATTGTTCAAAAATCACAGAAGATGATTGATAGGTAGGGCGATTTTTATGAGGTTTCCTGACACTTGGGATGTACTTTTACGGAAGTGTGTTTTCCACACTCTTTTACTTTTTGGGCTTACCCTGACAAAGAAGTGGCCTCCTTAAGCCTATTGAAATTAAAATAAAAGATGACAAATCACTGAATGTAAAATTAAGTTCTGTAGATAACCAAACTTCTGTCTTCCATTTTCTCTGCTACTTCAACCTGGCAGCATGCTTTAGAGAAGGGACCTAAGAGTGTGGCAAGATATGGGCAGATTTTTCTCTATAATAAATCCTATCAAGAGGACAATGCTACAGGAGATGGAAAAATTCTTGAACTACACAAAGAAATCTTCTCAGAGGGTACCTCTCTGACATTCAGACTTGGTTAAATTTGCTAAGAATGAATTAACCTGATCCTTTTCTTTTTAATTTTTAGGGGGTTGTTTTTGGTTTTGTTTTTCTTTTACTTATCTTCATTTTTAAAAAAAAGAAAAGAGAAGGTAAAACATTAGAGCATTAGGAGAATGCAGACAAATGTCCTTCCCTATAATATTTTGCTAACTAAATTTATTCTTATAGCTGGCCATCTGTACTGTGACAAAGAAAGTACGAGGATTGGAATTAAAGGAAAACAATCCCAAAATATCTACCAAGTAATAATTTTGTGTGCTGTGGTTTTACACATTTCTCTAATGCAAGAGAAGACTTTTTTCAAAAAGCTCTGTATGGTTTCAAATGTAACACTTCTTACTATGTAGCTCTGTTTTTAAATGCTTTCATTGTACAGGGTTGCCTACTGGCAGTGAATTTTATCATTCCTGCTTTACAAGGAGGAAAACGGGTGCTGGAGATGTAAATGTTTGTATTGTCAGATTTTGCAGCAGAAGAGGAGCAGTAGACATAGAAATACAAGCCAGGAAAATGCTACTGCAGAGTAACTCCCTGTAACTATGGAAGAAATTAATAAATCTCTCAGCTCTTGCAGTACAGTTACAATGATTTGTATTCACAAGGATTTTAGAAAGGGATAGATAGCATAACTATTATCACATGATCAAACATTTGCTTTTAAACAGTGAAAATGAAACTTGAAGCTGTCAAAGTGCAGGGTACAAGGGTAGAAAAAGGAATAACTTCTCCTGTTCCTTTTCTTTTCTTTTTGAGAACTAAAACCAATTTCCCTAAGGATATGTTTGTTCTTTTCTATACGTTCAAGGTGTCAAACTGAAGGGATTTTGACACCCATTCATTCTTAAAGGGAAAGAGCTTAGCCAGCAACAGGATAAAAAAAGAAAGGATTACTTCTCCAAAACTATCATTCAAAATCTTGATTATACCCTAAATATGAAAGAAATGCATTCCACTACTTTTCAAATTTAAGTAGCTCAAATAATGATGAAAAAATGTAGTGACTTAATAACAATAAAAACAAAAAACAAAAGAACAACAACAAAAAAAAAAAAAAAAAAAAAGTAATGAAAAAAAAAAAAAAAAAAAAACCAAAAAAAACCCCACCAGAAAATGCAATTCTTTAAATTTTTCATTTTTTATTGCAAAATATGCTCATGCTGTGAGTGGCTGAAATAATAACAGAGAAATGAACATGAATTAGCAATAATTTAGATAAATGCCAGGAGACTCAATACCGTGAGTACTTTGAATTCTTGAAATGGCAAAATTCATTAGAAAAGAGCTTGGGGTAGAAGGCAAAAGTATCTCTATGGCTCAGCTCCCTGCTGAGAAAAGTAATTTAATAAAAGTTAAAAAAACCCACTAATGAAATACATTTAGAGACCATTATGTACGTTCTGTCTTGATGAAACCTATAACCTTCACCTACATTGGCCTGTGCAAGCAAAATCCAAACACGTGCAAAGCGTCCATTGGCATATTTGGAGCTCTTGTCTCTCCACTGATATGTTACACCAAAAAAAAAAATCTATCCCAGGAAAGTAAATTCTTTACAGTAATAGATTAAAAGCACTGGTGGGAAAGAATTGGACATGGAAATAGAGGAAAGGATTGTGCTCTATTTTATGCCATAGCTCAGTCCTTCAGTACATTAACAATCCCCAAGAATTTGAGAAGCTGAAATTTAATTGTCTCCTGAGGAGACCTGCAGCTACAATAGGATGGCAGATCAACTATCAGGCAAAATATATTCTGAAGTACATGATGCTCTGTGTGGCTCTCAAGGAGGGCTTTTCAGCTTTCATCTTAACTGAAGAGTCACAGGAACAGATGGTTGGTACACGATCCAATTGCTGCGTGCAGGAGGTGCTGATAACACCAGGGAAGCCTGCGGGGCTACTGCTCTGCCCTCAGCCTGCAGTGTCATTCAGGCCCTCTCCTGTCTGTCTAGCAGCCTGTTCAAGTGTTGTGCTCAAGACAGAAGGACTCCCCAGCAGGAGAAACCAAAGGAGGCCTATCTCAGACCACTATAGCACAGTTTGGAAAGCCTTGGATAGTTTGGAAAGCTTTGCAAGTGGCAAGTTTGAAGAAGGTTTGAGGCAAGCTGCTGGCTGAAAGTGTCAGTGAACCCATTTCTGCTTCTTGAAAGACTACAGAAACCACTGAGACATAAGAGGAAAAGAACTTCGCTCACGTCCTTGTCATATCTGTGCTGCTTTCTTCCTTTCCATATGAGAGATGGGGGTGGACACAACATGATTAACACCCTGGCAACGGATTTGAGGTTTGCGGGGGTTTTGGTCTTTTTGCCTTGCTTTCTTTTAATTGCCAGTTAGTCAAGAAAGTCCCAGAATCATGCGGAAATAAGTTATGATAATCCACAGTACATGCCCATTAGTAACATAAAACCCAGTAATGTTTCTGCAGTATCATATCCTAGGATTAAGGCTAAAAAGTGGAGAGAAACAGGGAAAATTACACTATGAGTATAAGTGTAGGAGTTTGAGGATTGTTATCTTTTATTTTGCCACAAGATACAACCACATTATGTTTTTTTCTCAGGCAGCCTAACAGCTTATTTCTTTCCCTCCCAAAAAACCCCATTTCTTCCCCAAAAGCCAATTGTGTTGTTGAAAAGAGCACTCTCCCCATTGGAAGTGATCTCTCCTTCATATCAACCAATGTTTAATGAAAATATTTGGACCCCATTATATCATAGAAAAAATATGCTTTTACTTTCCATAATTCAGTGTGTCAAAATCAAAAGCCTTTTTTTTTCCAGCAAATTATATGGGAATGCAGAAAATATTTCTCATGTTTTCTAGATTTTAAATGCACCTATAATTTACTTTGGTTGTTTCAGGTTGAGTTTTGGAAGCCTGTTTTGTTTAAAAATAAGAGTACTGTTCACTGTAGGAATGAGTCTACTGAATCTTGATAGTTGTAGAAGTAGGCAGTGCTCTTATGGCTGGATTAAATGCTGCTGCATATATACCTGAAGACTACAACCCAAAACATTCCATCTTTCACCATCACTATACAACAGTATTTTGGACAAGAGTTTGAGACATCCACATTCCTGCAACAACTGGGAACCAAGAGCACCACAATCATTCTTGTCAACTTGCTTTATTCTTAAAGTTTGATGATTAATGGGTACTTAAGGGTTATACTAGAACATCTAAATATCTATATAGATAAAAGGAAATTTATTTTAGGTGTCCTTTACTGTCATTTATGATTTTAAGTTCTCTCATGCCTAGTTAACACAAAGAGAGTTTATTCCCTTCTAATTCACATATTATTTTACATATATGAAGATCTCTACCACACACTTACTTAACACACCCAGTTCTTCCATTTTTCCCCCCAGAGCTTATATATTCTAAATTTTGCCTCAGACCTGTTTCTAGGTAAGTGCATGAGAAAATGTCTGGGTTGGAAACAGCAGTGTGAAAGCACAGAAAACCTCAAGCAGAATGCTGGCTCACACTGGAATTCTGATATTCTTGGAGGTAAACAGCTGAAAGACTTGACTGTCCTTCTGCTGAAAGCAGCACAAACTCTGCTTTTCCATTAAATTCTAAATTAAATGACATCCCACATGCAGAAAGAGGCAGATTTTCTTTTGAGTGTGTAGGGGTTAAAAATAAAAAAGGCCCAAAAGAGAACAATCAGGTTCTTCACATTGGAAACACACAGAATAGTGAAAAACACCATGGGATTTTCAATGCACTTGTGTGTCTCCTGAGGTACAGTGATTTAAATGCTTGACATATTTTTATTTATGAAATGAGAATTTGTATAGGTATCATAAAAAATTAATATCTACTGTATTATTCAGATACTTAATTGGGACATAGAATGGTAAGATAAAAGACAATGAAAATATATTATCTGATTGTGCAAAGTTTGTTTTATAAAACATGCTGTTCTATAAGCGTGAATTGAAACTTGTAATGTAAATAAAAATGAAAATGACAAATAACTCATTTTAGTAATTTAATAATCCCTTCTACACCTGCAGAAAATCTATTTTTGAGAGGCTCTGCAATCCTGTAATAGATTGGTTGCTTTAAATCAATAACTGAGTAGAGAGTGTGCCTGCAAACAACACATAATTTCCTGCACTGTAACAATGGTGGTGGTTTGGCACAATTTGTGATCCAAGCAATTTACATACAGATTGTGAATCATAATAACTTTCTGGAAAATGATGCTATCTTACTGATTTCACCAAAGTCTACATGGGAGGCAGGTTCTCTGTCCTACCCTCACTGAGGGTCTTCATGAAGCCTTTCAAACTGGTACAGGTAAACACCAACTCAATTTCCAATTATTTATGAATGACATGGTATTTCTTGGCTGTCTGCAAACTGCAGGGCACGTGGCTTCCTCAGCACACTTCACCCATTCCCAGGCTGCCCATGGTGGTTATGGGTCTCTCCCAGAGGTGGGAGTATTTCACACGTGTCCTGCTGGTTTCCTGCCCTCCTACCGAAATTTCACAGACCTCCTGGGACACACTGAGGCTTTCTCACTGCCCATCCCTTGGGTTTTCTGCTGGCAAAACCGGACACACCAGCTCCTGAAGTGCTAATACAGATATTATCTTAAAACGACTTCTCCTTTCCTGTCCTGTCTGAGAGGTGGTCAGAAGTGTGGAATTGCATTACAATGGCAGGACACAGTAACCTGAATTTTCCTGCTGATGCTTTCAGCCTTAATAGCATAGCAGTGCTCAAATATTTGTTAATGATTATGAGGTTTACCACAACAGTGAAAACAGCTGCAAGAAATTAGTTTTTCTTTTTCCTTCCCTCTAATTTAGTAAGGAGGAAAAATGTATTGATATTTCTTCTTTCTCATTTCTTGATATATGGACTAATCTATTGAAAAAGACCACAAACATTTTTTAACAAAAATCTTCATTCCTAGCAAGTATATAGGATTAGCATACTAGCAAGTATGTAGGTGGGTGTCACATGTCATGTCTGTTTTCCCCAGGGGATGTTCCTACCAGGTGACAGCTTCCCAGGAAAGGGCTTATTTGCTTCAGCTTCCCCTGAGCAAAATCATTTATTTCAAAGGTCCCAGAAGAGGGAAATCCAGTCTCACACAGACCTGCACAGAGAAGATATACATACCACACACTAGAAGACCACCAGCATGCACTAGGCAAGTGGTAAAAGGGACTTTTCCCCTTCAAAGCATTTAACTGGGGGAGGTGGAACAGTTTTTTCTCCCTTAATCACATCACTGAGAAAGGGTGGTGAGCTCAAAGGGCTATTTCTGAAATCTGTTGCAGTTAGTACAGCAAGCTGGCATATCACATTTTATAGCATATTTCACAGACGTACACCTGAATAACAATAGCAATCAGGGGAAAAATTCAGCAAAACGGACTGTTAAAATGTGAGTTTCAGGAAAGGAAATGGAAACTGTGCGTCTGTGCAGACAAAGCCTTTTGACTCCAGCTAGATCTGACACAAGCAGGAGCCAAGGAACCATGCATCCATAACCCAGAAAAAGCAAATGCCTGCAATATGCAATCTTTCTGCACGTATTATAAACAGAAGTTGTGATTATTTAATTCTGTGCTTGCATTTGCTTTGAGACAGAATCAGTGTAGCAGATCCAAAATTAGAAAATAATTTTTACTTGGATAATTATTTTTACTTATCCCTGACTTTTTTTGTGCCTCTACATCTCCTATGTTCTGATGAAATTTATTCATGTCAGTCTATCTAATTCTGTAAACCTTTTCTCATCTGACAAGTCCCCTGAAATAAACTTGATCCAGTAAAGTACTTTAGTGCATGAAGTCAATAGAGCCATTCATTGCTTAAAGGTAGCCATAAGACCTAAGTGGGTGTTACTCTGGGTGCCTGAGAAAGAAAGGACTATTCATGACAGTAAGTGCTTTTTAAATCATCCCTACACAGAAAAGCTTATCAGTGCTACATTTTCAGGCTGACTGTTCTATGGAGATTCAGGAGTGACTTCAGCATCCATTTAAATTCACTTCTAGAAACCATATCTGAGAGAACAGCAGATGGCTTTGTCAGTCTGCAGTCCTGAGCACTCACAAATGAGAAAAGAAGAAGAAAAGATCATAAAATATTCTGAGTTGGAAGGGACCCACAAGGATTATCAAAGTCCAACTCCAAACCCCATACAGGACAGCCCCAAGAGTCACAAATATGAAACTTTAGAACTTTTATGGATACTATCACAGTGCTGAAGTATTAATAATGGGCAGTAAGCTAAGCCAAAATAAATCCTCATGACTCACACATAACATCTATTACTACAGAATAACTAGGGTCTTTCAAGATTAGTTATAAAATGCATACAAAATCCCTTGTAGAGTGGTGAATTATGTCTCAGGAGCAGATTACTTCTTCACATTGGCTGCAATTTCTACTGCATTTGGACAAGGCTGATACTAAACAAAAACTCCAATTACAAGCTGTATTACAATAAACAGTGGGGAAGATCTCAGCTTTCATAGCATTCTTTCATCTAACATCATTCTTTTATTGCACAGGTAAATCACATTTGAAATCCCTCAGCCCCAAGTATATTCACTTTCCCTGCCTTTTTTTTTTTTTTTGATAAATAAATAAGCAGAAGTACTGAGCTTCTGCTACTGACAAAAAGTAAAATCTCTTGTCCAAATATGATAATGATACAGCAAAAATACATGGAACTTCTCTATCTTTAAGCCTCCAAATATGTGGTGAACGGGCAACTCCTTTGTACCTGCAAGATCTGCTCTTCAGCAGAAGAGAATAAAAATGACTGCATGTTCCAATTTTATAAGGCATCCTCAAGGCCAAAATTATAGATGTTTTTAAAGCCTGAGAGGTAATGTTATGAATAAACTCTGGCTCGATGTCTGTATTAAATATTTAGCTCTTTATTAAAATAAGCAGCGTGGGACGCTTGCGGAAGTTGTGCAAAAATTCAGTTCTGTTAAAG